>JAGVSP010001227.1:0-44843 GCA_022494985.1 Micrasema minimum
AAGTACCTACAACCCGAAAACTGGTGAATCTACATCACATTTGGAATCGAATGCGTAACATGACTTTTGAATCTGAGCTTGAAAAAAATGTTCTCCCCATAAAAGCTTTCATAAGTACCGCAGATTAAGAAAAATACCACAAACTCTTATTAAAATTCTATTTTCTAGCTAAAAGCGAAGTTTTCTTTATGGAGAGTATTCATTTGACTAAATAAATAATATTTGATAACAATTTTTAAAAAATTCTCAAAAACTCAATTCTTACTCAATTTTCTTGAAAAGTATGGGTCAAATCAAAAAAGTTTATTCTTCAAAATCGACTGCAAATATGATATAGATTCACTGGTTTTCGGTTTGTACATCGGATTTTGTTACACCCTGCAGAGAACAACTTTAAAAGAGTATTTTATACATGTAAGTAAGTTCATAAGGAGACCTGACATAAATGAGGTGATACTGAAAGAAGTTTTAAAAAACTGAAACCAGCGCATCAAAAATGTTGGATTGAGAATATTTAAAATTAACCCCACGGTTTACAGGTTGTCCATTAATTAAGAGACATGATGATAATCATCGATACTCGATGCGACGCCGAATGATTCATCGTTCGATTACGAATTAAAACCAAAATTATCAATAATTTATTTTGATATTATTTATACGTATTTTGAACAAATCATACCAAATTCGTAATAATTCACTTAAAAGTATCACTTTTCTCCGTGTATCGCTAATATAATAAGACCCAACACTGCGATCACCAATGGATCTACTCGTAGATGTATTGCAGTTGTGATGCGTATATGACGGTAATCGATAAAATCTCTTAGATGATTAACTGCGATGTAGCGTTGGTGATCGCAGTGCAGATGCTACATACACGTACTTGTATGTATGTATGTATTGTACCGTAAATAATATTAATTGAATGAGGAAGTATTACGTGAAAATCTAAAGATTTATGTTATTTACTTCGGTACATCCATTTGTTATCCCTATCAAATAATAATAATACCAATCCTCATATTACTTACTTAGTAATTGCAATGATTATAATTATTATTGGAATGACGAATGCAAATTGGCTGCGTATTTCCTTTAAATAAACAGATAACTTTACAAACAATTATTATAATAAGCCGGCATGAACAGTTAATTTATGGGGAAATTAAATTATGATGTTTGTAAAATATACACGCGATGTAAATAATATTTTAAGGAAGAAATACTTGGAAGACAATCAATTCTATGAACCTTTCATGTGAAAAAAAATATTAAATTAAAGTAATAGTGACAAATTTACATGGAAAATTAGACTTAAGACAAGATTACCCACCCACAAAAGGTCATAATATTTATAACTAACTAACTAACCAACTAACCATCACGCCATTTCCCTGTAGGGGTAGTTTTTTTTTTTTTTTAACAATGAAACCCGCCCCACCTTTCCCTAGACTGCTTCAAAGACTATTGAGTCTTTTTCAGTCCAGCCAACTCAACCGATTTTTTCAACAAGCTAAACCGCGACTTTAAGATTGTTAGTGTGATAAAAATACGAATGAATTTACGATTATGTACGCGAACAAATGCTTTCATTGTACCCCTACCACCGTCTCGGCTTATGTATTATAATTGTCATTGTTTCCATCACCCAAACCAACCAGAGTCGGCCCAAATTAACAGTGGTAGGGATGTTAGTACGGGTAGGCAGAGAGGATAGAACGCCATACCACTTTGTCCTGACAGACTTCTTTTGCTTCCTCTACATTCATACATCTTCTCATGCACATACGCCGATTATTCCGACTTTTCACATGTCCACTTTCAAGTACTTGTCGTACTTGGTCATGTCATGTCTTTCTCAACCTTCCTCGGCTTCTACGTCCAGGCACACTTGCATTTAAACTTCTTTATTAATATTTATAAGCATCCCATTTTGGCAAATAAGCAATAGTAAGCCTATTTTGAGTTTTAGTATTTCTTGGTTTTAAATAATATTCATCTTCTGAAAAGGTTTTCGGTTAAAAAAAATCACGTTTTGTACACGAATTGGGTTGTTGTTTCCGATAGCATGAATATCCTTGAAAACGTTATACATATTTAAAGTATATTTTTACAATTCCAACGATATAAAACACAATGATCAAAAATGTTGTTTTCATTTATAAATTTATATTTTAAAAACACGAAATTACGAGTGACTTTTAACGCCCGTTATTGGCTAATGACGTCATACCCGTTCATTATGAAAGGCGGGAAATTCATTACGAAGTCAGCGCCCATATTAATGTGACGTCACACCCCATGCGCACCAAATGGAGTATTTTGCGAGCGATTTGAAAAAGCGTTATTTCAAACCGCGCTAAAAAATTCATTTGACATATTTAATTAAAATTTAAAAAAAAATTAAAAAAAAATTCTTGGTATTGTTATTTTTCAATCAATTTTTTTAAATAAAAAATAGTTAATCCGAAAGAACCCAATTGTAAATTGTTAGGAAAAGCTTTATTTGTAAAAGCTTGCGTTGGGAAAAAAAATTGAAATTTTAAACTTTTTAACAACACAAATTGAATGATTTCCAACACAAAATTTCCCATTGAAATATGAGGATCGTTTTTTCAAAGAGGTACACGAAACAAATAAAATTTTATGGTAGGAACTCTAACTATTAAAAAAAACTATAGTGTCGTATTAACTACTTATAGCCAATCCAAAGGTACAAAAACCTAATTTTATATCCTTTAAGCTTCAAACCATAAACTTTTTAATTATTTGACTTTTTCAATGGTTAAAAAAGTTCCTACTGTAAAATTGGATTTGTTTGATGTATCACTTTACTTTAAAAAATCGAACACTGAAAGTTTTATAAAATCATAAATAAAAACAAACAAGGCAATACTAAAAAAAAAATCGATGTCGTTATCTTCAATAAGATTTATTGCAAAAATACCTGTATATTATCAGGGTACAATATTTATAAACATACAACTTCACAATATTATAACTTTATTATGCCCGCATTGTCATTTTCTTGCTAATAAAGAACGACAAAGGTTACGATAAAGAAGTATCCTTTTCACGTGATGATTATTATGTTATTTCTCTACTTAACATTTCTAACCAGAGCTGACAAAATGGTTTAAATTGGAATAATGATGTCAGTTAATGTCATAAAAAACTTGTAGGTAAACAGAAAAACAGAAATAATTGGCTTTACTGACTATTTATATATATCTATTAATCGCATTCAAGAACTGACGCTAATTCAATAATTCGCTAATAAGCGGAATGGGGAACGTTGTAGTACGTAAAGTAGCCACTTAACCCAGCCAATGACAGGTCATAAGCCCTGAAAACGCTCGAATATCCATATTCCTGAATTTGAAAAAAATCTACTTCATCTCTGCAGGGATAAAAAATGAAATATATATACCTACTCCAGTCTTGGGAAAAATCCAGATTTGTGTACAAGTATTTGAACACACCCAAAAATGTTGTGTAAGAATATGAGATAAGAAACATATTTACAGGGCGTATCAAAACTCGATGTACAAGCGGAAAACCAGTGAATCTACATCATATTTGGAGTCAATTTTTTTTTTTTTTATTTGACCCATAGTTTTCGATAAAATTGAGGATTTTTTTTGGAAATTGAAATCAAATATCATGTATTTAGTCAAATTAATACTATTCAAAAAGAAAACCAAATTGAAAAACACGTTTTAATAAGAATTTGAGCAATTTTACTTAATCTGCCATAGATACATATGAAAACTTTTGTGAGAAGAAAAAAATAATAATTTTCAAGTTTAGTTTAAAAAGTCATATTACACAATCGTCTCCAAATACGATGTAGATTCACCCGTTTTCGGGTTATACCCTGTATAATAAAAAGAAAAGAAAAACGATAAAAATATAATATACCTAACAGTGATTTATGAATGGTTATGTTAAAAGTTAAACTTACTACTTTTATTATTTAAAGATTAAAACATAAGATTGTTTTATTTTCGTTTTCAGCATCCTTCATCAAGCCATGTAGTGTTTCGTCTCCGAATTTCGACAGGTGTCTGAAGAATGTGACCCAGACTATAATCTACGAGTTCACGCAGGGGATCAAGGAGCTGGACATCCCGAGCAGCGAACCCGTGACCCTCAACAAGATACTGATAGATGCTCCAGGGCTTAAAGTCACCTTCAGTGACGTCACGCTCGCCGGACTTAGCAACACTAAAGTTAACGATTTTAAGTGAGTATTTTTGTTTAACCACCCTAAATCATCGTCATTACCACCAATATTCCATATCCTCCACTTACTGCCTCCAAGCCAAGCCGCTAGTCCCAGTGCATCCTCCTTAGTCAGGTCGACGTTCCGTAATTCTGACGTAAACGACCGACGGATTAGTTACCAAAAACTGTTTTATTTACTGTTTTAAATAATGTTCTATTTTTTGTGCCGTCCTTTCCCCACGGGGGTGCTTTGAGTCGGGGATCCCCCTTTTGTCTCCGTTGTCGGAATCCTTTCCTTGGGTGACTTGTACTCGATATTTTTCTACCATGTCCTTTTATACACCTTTTTCTTATGTTCTTTTGTATTGTTTTAAGCTTTTACGGCACATTTTTTTGACTGTATTAATTTGTATTCTTGTTTTATATATTTATGTACATTAATAAAGAAAAAAAAAGAGAATTTCGATATGGAGACACTGAGGGATCGTAAGGGTGGCGGCATCATGATTTCCTTTTGACTTGATCAATGCTTTCGCCCTCTTGACTTAACTTCACTTGGAAACTTTGGCCCTGCAATTTGCTTATGCATTTGCAACAGCAAAAGTCCTGCATAAAACAGCGTGACTGACAGAGAGTCCCCAAGGACTCTATAACAGTGGCGGGTGGAGGTGGATCGATCCCTCAGTGTTTTATTTATTCTACCGTGTCTGTTTACACACCTTTTTTTGTTCTTTTGTATTGCTCTAAGCTTATACGGCACATTTTGTTGACTTTATTCATTGCATTCGTGTTTTCTATAGGTATTTGTGTATTTTAATCAAGAAAAAAATGTATTTCAAAACGGAGACAGACACCGAGGGATCGTAAGGGTGACGGAATCGTAATTTTCTTTAGACTTGATCGATGCTGTCGCCCACTTGACTTAACTTCACTCCACTTCGCCCTGCAATTTGCTTATGCATTTGCAACAACAAAAATTTTAAGTTCTGCATAAAATAGCGTGACTGAAGAGTCCCTAAGGACTCTATAACAGTCGCGGGCGGAAGTGGGATCGATCCTTCGATGTTTTCTTTATTATCGTGCTTTTGAAGGTTCTACTAATAGTTCGGTTTCATCTTATTTGTAAATTATATAGATTATAATAATTCATTACGAAAATATTTTGCACAGTTAAAAAATGGTTGTTACTACATAATCGATTAATTAAGATTAAATGTTTTTTACATTAATTTTCTGGGTTTACTTACCCTGCTAGTTATTTGTAAAAAGGTAAGTTAGACTTTTTTTTATTCGATCTTTATATTTTTTCTAAGAAACTTACTATGATTAAACATCTTAAGCGTACTTGTATTATCAAATTATCGTGAATATGAACACAGGGACTTCTTACAAATTAAATTTTTTTGCAAAATTTACTCCGAACCATTATGAGCTAGGGAAATGGAATCTTCCATTTCTGTGATAACCACGAAGACTTTTCAGCCACTATCAAATCCTGAAAAATTTCAAGATTTATTTTTTACGTTAAATAACCTCTATTTGCTTATTTCTAATGTGTTCATATCTGCGAATTATTGTTTACTACAATACGAAGGTATTTTTTAGGTTTTATTAAAAATTTTGCACCCTACACACATAATAAATATAAAATTTGATATAGTAACGTAAAAAATTCTATTTTATTCCGTTCGTTCCCAAATAAAAAAAATAAAAAGAATAAAATAAATAGTGAGGTATTTCATAGATCTAAAAAAAATGTAAATTATAATATGTAATAAATAATTTTAAAAAAAAAAAAAAAAACTGTGTTGTCATAATATCTGTTGAAAAAAAATTGCTGATCTTACGAAAAAATTTTTGTTGTAAAAATTTGTGATTCTGAGTGCTCCACTTAGTATAAAGATATTTTAAAATCTTTATTTGTAGCACATAACTAGTAGCGTATTTTACTACTTATTGTATTTCATGTTAAAATGTAATTTATTTTACTGACCTTGTCTTTATTACCGAGATCACATACCTTTTTATTTATTTTTGTTTCTTCAACATCAAACGTAAGTCCTTACATCACAATAATTGTTAATGAATGCAACAGTACAATATTTTTTGTACAATACATTCAACACATCTGTTGCTAACAACATCAAGAAATATTTAATTGATAAGTTTTCTATTAGTAAGTTGTTAATGTTCACGTTAATGTTCGTGTTAATGGTCGTGTTAATGTTCATTTTTTTCATGTATACATCCGTCGTTGAGAAATCAATGACAGCATATTATGTAAATATGTATTATAGCTCAATCAATCAATGAGCTGAGCAGATGATAATGAAATTAATTATTGTATCATTGACCTCATGAGTTGCACATACTTCCGTAAAAAGCTTTTTTGGTTCACTAACTAGCTAACTAACCATTACGCCATTTTTCTTAAGGGATAGGCAGAGAGGATAGAACGCCACACCAGTCTGTCCTGGCACAGTTCTCTTGCTTCCTCCACATTCACTTTTTCACGTGACCACTTTTAAGTATCTACTTGATCATGCCGCGTCTTCTTCGGCATTCCTCGATGTCTACATCCAGACACACCCGCATCGTAAATCCTTTTAGCCATTCTTTCATAATTTATTCGCTCTACATGACCGAACCATTGTAAAAAACCTTTCTTAATTTTATCGATAATGCTTATCTCAGCCTTGCATTCTGCTCTAATTTCTACATTAGGGCACCAACATACATGGTTTTTCCGCCTGTTAATAGTATATAATATGGTAAAAGTATAGAAAATATGATATACAACGGCGCATGAACTAATACACATTTTACTATCCAAAATATGTCCAATCTTCAATATGTATAGACTAAATTAATAAACTAAGATGAAATAAAATGATTGGATTTAACAATTATATTATAAGCACGCCGATTTACACGCACTTCGCATGTCCATAATAAAGAATTGATTTGACAATTATACAGGTATTCTCGTAAAAGCGTGTTTTGAGGTAACTGAGGTAGGTTTACTAGTATATAATATAATCTGTGGAGGTAGGTACGTAGGAATATAGAGATGTCAAGGATACAACTGAAACCGGCTTTTAACCGCGACAGTTGCTGTGCTTACTTAAATACTAGATATTTAGGACTAAATAAGGTTAGCTAACTTAGCTCATTACAAATTTAAGCCTTGCCACCAGTGGCGCACACGTACACAGCATATTTAAACTGAATCGTGACGGGCACAAAAAATTTCTACAAAAAAACTCTTCCGATTATTCCGAATACTAATCCCTTCACTTCAAGTTTATCTATCGTTTCTACACTATCAAAGGAAATTATAATTTGATATTACTGCACAACACGGTAACAATTTTAAATAATTTACATAGTAATTATAGTTTTCCTAGTGTGGGGGACTCAGATAAAATAAAAATAGTCCTTTATACATATTTCTACGTTAACTGTGAAATTCAAAAAAACGTCCATTAGAATTTTTTTATAGGCTTTTTTTATTTAATCACCTCTACAGGCTATAACTTAGTGGAACAATGTCACAAACATCTAGACTTGAGAAAAATCATATTTGATTGTGAAAATAAAATTACTGTATGTAGGTACTTGTCGTATTCACTATTAGTTAGTAGTTATGAATAAGGGACAGAATAAAGACGATTATTATAATTTAAGTTTTTATCTGAGTGAAATCATTGTACTTCTCTGCTATTACTGTAAAATAATCACGCAAGTATTATTAAGTTGGTGCAGTGTACTCTTACGCCTTGTTTACATGGATGGGCATACATACCTACCCAATATCCATCCGCAAAAGGCGTCGCTTGGGCAAGACCATCTCCCTATCTTTTGACGATTAGCATGGAGGAGGAAATATAACAATGGAGGTGCTAGTCCTCACCCTCTCAAAAGATATGAACTTAAAGGGCAGGAGGGTGAGAACTAACTCAAGAGGAACAGTCACAATAGATGGACACGTAATTAATGTACCAAATGCGCGATTAAGATGCCATAGAACATTTTTTGTTGAACTTACTAAGAATAAAATGGCATATTTCAACCCCTTATTGCGCATGTGTTGATTTTATAATAAAATTCAATGTAATAAAACTGATATTTTTGTAAATAATCCAACTTATTTTAAAACTACATGTCTAGAATTATTATTGGTAGATACATAATAATATAGTAAAAATATTTCTTAAGTTAAAGATATTGATTATTGTTTATATGTATTATATAATTATGTACGGATGTACTTATTTTATTTTTATAATTGTTTCATCTTAGTTTTTATGTGCATAATTATAGAGCCTAATTTTTTATTGTAAATATTTAATATTTTTGTAATAAGTATCATTTTCACCTGTATATATGTAACTGGAATATTCACACCTGTGAATGTTCTGTATATGTACAGAAAAAAATAAATAAATAAATATGCACGTCGCAATGACATCAGGAGCTCAATGACCTGACCCCCGCTATGGAATAGAATATCTTTTTATCAAATTTTGGTGAAATATGTTCATGTTTTGACTTTATTTTACAAAGCATACCTACCTACGACAAAAAAAATAGGGATTGGAAAATTTTACCTGGTAGGTATAACACGTTTCTACGTTCGATTGCCAGTGAGATTACAAAAATCAAAGGTGATTTTTCTCATGCCTGGGTGTTTGTAATGTTGTTCCTTTTTCTTATAGAAATGGTTTGAAAAAATATGTTATGTTAACTGTAAATTTTATTTCTCATATTTAAAATAACTAATTAAAACCTAATGAAGCAAGAATTTGGAGCCAGCCTGGCGTCAAATTAGGGGTAAGATTACCTATGTAAACTAAGCCTTACTACGAACTAAAATATCTTTGTGCATTATATTATAAAATTCACACAGCCTTGGTGTTGATAGAAGTTACATAATTTTGCGACCAACATTATCGAATACTGAGCCTAGAAAATCTGAAACCGGTTGAAGGTCGCAGTGTCATATATATTCAGGTTTCATTTGAAGGGAATTAATTACTTTGAGTGCATTTAGCAAACTAATTAACAGAACGTTTAATGCAATTAAACGCGGCAGAAATCAATAAAAATTAACATAGTATGGCGTGGAAATTATTTTGTGATCGATCAAAATTATGCTTCGTAAATTTTTATTACCCGATTAAGCATTTTTTCGTAACATAAAGTTATCTGATCTTGATCGCGTTGCAGTTTGTAATATCTCGTTTTTTATTTGAAAATCGCCATTTAATTATTTTTAAAGCACTTCTTGTAAGTGGCTATTTTTAATTATCGAATGAAAAAAAAATTAAGTAACGTTTAAACGTTTATAGGTATTCCAAGCGTTTATTTTACTTTTGACACATGGGCGCCTATAAAGTTCCGTAATTATTGACAGGCAACCATAGACGAAAAAATTCGATACTTTATGTTTTTTTCTTTACGATAGTGAAGCACATGTTCTTTAGCTCCGATATTTATCGTTATCGATGTTTATTAGGCCTACTTATGCAACGAGGATTATCAAGTTGATTTTTTCCATGAAAGAATACAAAATGTGATTTAAATTAAAACCTTTTTTTTTTCTTTGTTTGTCGCGACACAGAATTTCTCAATTTACATTTACAATAAAATAGTCCTATGCATATTTGGGTTTTCTGTAGCTCCTGCACCCGATGACAAACTCCAATTAAGGAGTTTATCGGGACTGTATTTAAAGTTTCTTTTGTAAAGAAATTATGTATTTTTTGCAATATTTTTTATTGAATAAAGAATGTTAACAAAAAAAAAAGTTTTACGACAGCGATTTCGTAATAAAACTCTGCTTTAAACGTCTGGGTATGTTTATAAACTACAAAATGTTGAGCAAAAATAAAATATAAATTTGTTAAATTGATTAAAACTTCTTCATAAATAAAGACGATTTTTGTGAGAAATCGATTCGGTAACGCATTAGGACATCCCTAAACGACACATAATCGATCTGTCAAATGTCAAATAAACGCTTGGAAAAGTAGATTATAGCATACATTCCGTAAAAAATACTTAGCCATTAGAAGGTTAGTAATGATATGATGTATCATATAAAAAATAGTGCTATAGAAAATTTCATTCAAATCTTTGTTTGTCAAGGTACTTGCATAATATTTATTTATTTTAAATTATATGCCTTAAAAAAATACGTGAAGACTTTAGTTATAATAATTCTAAACATTTTTGGTGCCAATGATGACGATTTCATTTTTCACTTCTTTCAGGAAAAATCTGGCAACGAAGAAGGCCAAATTTGATTACGCTGCCAATCTCATAATGAAAGGACATTATAAAGTTGATGGGCGAATTGTTGTCTTACCTATTCAGGGTGATGGAGACTTCACCATATATTTGAGTAAGTAAAATAATGTACTTGTTTGAAACAAAAGGTTTAGATTCATTTACAAAAAACATTAACTCGTAAATTATTGTTGGTTCAATAAAAAAACTTCTCTCCAGTTGTTTTTTTACGGTTCTATGCAGGGTCAATATTTAACTAGACATATTCCTTGAAAAGAGTCATATTAGAGATAATTTATCTAACAATATTGTAATATTTTTATGTAAATAAATCAATTCATTCAATTAATTATTTAATAAAATTTTCAACAAATAGATGACCCCATCATTTAGGATCTAGGGGTTCAACAATAAGGGTTTTGGAGCTATGAAGCTTTTCAAAAAAATTTCGACCAGTAACTGAAAAATAAGTAAAACAACTCGAATTTATACTTTTCTGAAAGCTAAAGCTAACTTAAATAAACAAATATTAATATGGAATAATATTAACCCGCTATTAAAAGTCAAAGTGCTAATTTACCAACTACAGCAAATACATTTTTTTAAATAAAATTATCCTTTTTATAGCTTTAAACCACCATATCAAAAAATAAATATATTCTGGGAACATTTTATAACCTCGATTGGTCAATCCATAAAGAATGTTAACGGTCTCAGGAAGACGACGCCTTTACAGTTATTTATTTAAATATATTAAACCAATATTTTGCAGAATAAGTTCCAGATGTACAATAATATGTTTTAGCATTCTAATGTATTATTTTCATTTCAGCAAACATGAGCTTCCACCTAAGATATAACTTTGATTCAGTAAAAGGACCAGGAGGGAAAGATTATTGGCATGCTACTATTTATAAACAATCCTATGATGTTGACAGAGCACAATTTGACTTCAAAAATCTTTACAACGGAAACCAATTTCTAGGTAAAAACAATGGCATTATATCATTTACAGTTCTATTTAAAACTAATCCGAAACCAAAGGGGAATATGAAAACTAGACATAATATTTTTGTAGGTATTATTTCCACAAACACTTTCAATAAAATGTAAAAATCAATTAATCTTTATAATAATGGATATAAAGACTATTTTTTGTGACATTTCCTGCAAAACTTAGTTAAAATTGATGATTTCCAATCTTTTTTTACTATCATTTTATTCAACACTCACATGTGTACTGCCATCTGTGTCTAGTAAGAGTAATTATTTTAGTCTAGAAATCAAACCAGATACAGCGTATATATTCACCAACAGATGGCACGAAAACCCAATATTTAGCCTTCTACTAAACGTGCTGTCACGTGACCTTCAGTTGTTTCTCTATTCAGTCGTAGTTTTAGATTTTCTCCCTAGAATTTGGACTAGCACAATGATTTTTTCACAAGTTTTAGATAACAACTAGAAGCGTGTTTTTTCATTTTTCTTAAATAAAAAAAAAAAATATTTTAAAAATAAGATGACGTAAACACGCTTCTTGTCGATACCTAAAGTGTGCAAAAATATTTTTTCTAGTGCTTGATTCAAGGGAGAAAATCAAGAACTAAAGCACCCTCTGAACGATTTGGCATAAGAATTTTACACTAGAATTATCTCAAAATAATTTTTTAATAGCATAAAATAATTAGTCATTGCATTTTACCAATAAGACTTACTCAGGAACTAATAGACCTTGTTATCTATTCAATAAACATCATCATGTCATCAACCATTACCAGTAATAAAATTTGAATAACAAATTAGCTTTTTAGTTAACTTATCTGCAAATTATGTGATAATTTGGTTCCATTTTCCAGCTGAGACAACATTGAGGTTTATGAACGAGAACTGGGAACTCATCATGAAGGATATCGCACCTCCAGCAGTTGAACAAATAATAGATGCGTGTGTCAGAGTAACAAACAAGTTCTTCTCCAAAGTTCCTGTTGAGTACCTCATATTACCATAGTCAATCAATAAGCCAATCAAATAAATGTAAATACCTATTGCCTCTGTAACTCATATTGGTAATTTTTCAAAGTTTTTGTGATAAATAAAAGCCAGTTATTGTTGAGGCGCTGTTTTATTACCCTGTTCAGTGGTGAATAAAAAAATATTATTGAAGTTAAATCCTAAATGCAATTTTGTAGAGTATGGTATGGTCAAAAATATTTTTAACATAAGCATCAACGATAATTGAGTTTAAAAAATATTTTCTGCAAAGAAAGGGTGTTTTACTGTGATTTTTCAATTTAATTGTAGAGTGGATACATCTAGAAGCAAGTACTTAGATATAGATATTGAAAAATATGCTCTGTTTATTTTCCTGATTATTCCTACATTTCTTTTATTTTAATAATTTAAACCTCTTTAACAACAGTTTTATTATTTTCATAAGATATACAGGGTGTAACAAAACTCGTAGTACAACCCGGAAACCGGTGAATCTACATCATATTTGGAGTCGAATGTGTAATATTAACTTTTATCTGAACTTGAAAAAATTTTTTTTTTTCTTCTCATAAAAGCTTTTCATAAGTTATGGGCGATTAAGTCAAAATTGTACAATTTTTCTCATATTAAAATGCGGTTTTTTATTTGTTTTTCTGTACACACATAAACAAGTGTAATTTCTAAATTGCAATATAATTTGTACATGAAATAAAAATTTGCCTTTTTTAACTCTATACGTTTTAAAATTTATCATCATGTATTAAATTATAATGCAATGAAAAAGTGGCAAACATTAATTTAAACTAAATACTTATTTTATGCATATATCCTTGACCAAAACAATTAACGTACATTTTTTTAAATTACGTTACAATTCTCAAGAGAAAGGAGGTATCTCGGGGCGGAATGAACAAGTTCCAATCATGAGTACCATCTGGGATACATTTGAACACCTTTTCGGCTAAAATAATTCCACACAGCCATGACAGGTAAGTTTTATTGAATGTTGTGAAAAAAATGGATCCACCTGGTTTTAATGCTTTAGTGCAACATCTGAATAAACAACTCTTTTTCTACAATATGTTCTATAACTTCTGAGACTACAACACCATCATACACTTCTTTAGCTTCTTCAGAATGAACCTTGAAAAAAATTGTCATTAAAATGCATTACAATATGTCTAATTTGATACATAAACAAATATTATGTGTAATGTCGTAATGTGAAGTTATTTAAATGTGTTACGTAAAATCGCCTGGCCTGATTGGTTCAAAAGTTTTTGGCGCTCAAAAATTGACAGAAAACATACGGTGACCATATTTACCTTTTACATGTTAAATTTTATAATTAAAAATTAAAGGAAATCAAAAGTTTTTTTTTTTTTTTATTACTTTTACTTATTATTTTTTATATTAAAATTTGTATACTGACTTTTTTACTGTACAAAACCGTTTTTTATTATATTCTGTTCTTTTTTCGGATGATGCAATATTACACTAAAATATTATTTTTACAGTTTTCGATATGATAGCAAAACGTGAATATATTTCTTTAGAATGTAAATATTTATAGGTTTTTTTCTGTAAAATAGTAAGGAATTGCTAATTTAGATCAAATTTGAATGTACCTATGTAGTATATCAATCGTATAAAAATTAAGCAGAAAACAACAAAATCACATTATTCCTAATGTATCTGCAATAATTGTTATATATGGGGAAGCGGGTTTGGTCACGTGACCTGCTATCGTCTTAAAGGAATAAATCGAAAATTTTCTTTGATTGCACATCGTAATTTAAAATAAAATGTTAAATATAAAATCTTATATTTTCACAATATGGTCACCCTATCAGCATTGGTTTCCTTAAGTGTCGATACCTATACCTATTATGAAAATGTGTTATTTTTTATTTACCTCAATAGTAGAATGTAGGTAAGAGAGCTTATTTGAAATGGTTGGATCCAGGATTGCATGAGCCTTGGCTACAGTTATCATCTCATCACTAGCATCCAAACCCACAATAGAGGCACCTAGTTGTGCGAGAGGCTAATTATAAAAAAACAAACAAATTATGAAATTTGTACCAACTTGGGAGGAAAGAGATTGTATGTTTTTCTTTGTATTTTAATCATCTTCTTTTTAGAATTATAATTTACGTACAAAATTATAATATAATTGTATATTATTTGTTTCATAATTATTATTATGATCCCACCTCTGTTAGTATGCCCCCTCCACATCCTACTTCTAAAAGGTTTAATCCTTGTAATGGCAGTAGATTTTCTTTTGAAATATCAATGATGGTTTTCCGTAGACCCTCTGTTATCAACGGCACTCTACAAAAAAAGCATTATTCACTATACAGTATTTAACATTTAAAAAAAGAAACCATCAGCATGAGAAAAAATGGGAAACATCGATAGATAAACAATACGGTACCTATATGTATTTTGAAGTTGCAATTACACCAATAAATGTATTTATCTGAACTCATTATTTAATTTATCTTCCAGAATCATAATGTATTACTTACCGCAATACATTGTAAGAATGCAGGGCTTTTATAAAACCTTTCGGATCCCACCACTCATCTGTGAATTTTGTCAAAACCTCCACTTGAGCAGCATCCACTGTATTTTTAGAAGAACCAGACTCTTGAAACTTTGTGGAAAATTGGCGACAGCTTAAATTGGAATCACGGTATTGTTTCAAATTGATTACAGAAAAAAGATTGCATTTTTTTCTATGAAATACCTTAAAAGTAAATGTTACATATGAGTACCTTATACAAACCTTTGAAAACCTCTACCGCACATTAGTTGCTTGACACGATTGGAGAACATAATTTCCAATTTACAAAACACTGTTACTGCCGGCTCACAGCAGTCAAATGGCTACATTTGTTTTCATTGCCTGTTTTAATTTACAATTTCAATAACAAAGCGAGCGACATTCTGACTGTTTCATTAACACTACTGAAAACAATTTATTCAACATAAAAACATTTTTAACTGTAAAATAACCATTCTCAAATTTCTCCAATAAATTTCAATTGACATTGCCGTTTGTGAGTTGTTGTGGTTAGCATGTTGGGCTACCATGCATGAGGTGTGGATTCGATTGCTGAGGGTTTCAATTGATCATTTTATTTAAATGCGATTTTTTTTAAATATTTCTCTTACCTGTGATTCTATGCACTAGCTCTAGTGAAGGACTGATCATCTTAAACAATCAAGAAAGAGTGTATGAATGCAGAGCCAAGTGTATGAATACAGTGCCCATTGTAGAAATACAGTGCCCAATGTATGAATTGTATGAATACAGTGCCCAGTGTATGAATACAGAGCCCAGTGTAAAAATACAGTGCCCATTGTATGAATACAATGCCCAGTGTATGAATTGTATGAATACAGTGCCCAGTGTATGAATACAGAACCCAGTGTATAAATACAGTGCCCAGTGTATGAATTGTATGAATACAGTGCCCAGTGTATGAATTGTATGAATACAGTGCCCAGTGTATGAATACAGTGCCCAGTGTATGAATACAGAGCCCAGTGTATAAAGTGCCCAGTGTATGAATAAGTAATAAGAAAAAGGATAACTATGAACAATGATGTATTTTTTGGTGTTAATTTATTTAAGACATAAAATAAAATTTATGCTACATATTTCAAACCCTTTACTTACTTTTTAATAAATACATTACTTTGGATACTACAGCAAATACCTTTTCCGCATATGAACCAAAAAATAGTAGATAAAGTATTCATGTAAAATATATGTGATAGCAGCTAAATGTATATAACCTTAGAACTTTTAGAATCATCCTCGCACGCTAAACTTGTGTAAAATTAGGATAATGGAACATTAAAATAAGCCATGAAAATATCAATATAGTTGTGAATTAGTTATCGTCATATTCAGGACTTTTTTTTTAAAAAAAAAGGTGCCGGAACGCACTTCATGTCAAGCTTTTTAATAAAAAAAAATTATATTCAAATGTAACTTAAATGAAATTAAAAGGAGCTAAGCCACGAAGCGCACTAAAAAAGGTTGATTTTTTCAAAATGTATTGCAAATATTTTTTCGTTTAATTGATTTTAAAATAAAACTGTAAAAAAAGGTGCCGGAACGCCCGTTCCACCCGTTACATGGAAAAAAAAAGCCCTGGTCATATTTATCATTAGTTATACAAAAAAACCAACATAAAGAAAGTTCATTATTTTTGTTTCAGGCAGGTTGCAATCTAATCTAATGCTCGTATTACAATCAATAAAAAAAGTTAAAATATCTTTTTAAAATTAGTTATCTAACATAATTTGCCTTTTTGTTGTTTTTAAAACTAAATTGGTTTTCATTTTCATGAAAATAGTAGATTGCACTCCATACCGATACAAAAGCAGGAATTTCTTTACAATCAGTTTTAAATATGTAGGGGCTTATTTTCAATGATAACAATTTCTACTTTAAATATGAACATGCCAGCATAAATTAAATATTTATTTGCATGCAAGTATGTTAAAACAGTAACTTCTCCAATGCTCCTTAGAAGTGCATGCCACTATAGGTAACTTTATCATAAACAACAGTAAAAGCATGTACTGTCACCCAATGCTTATCACTCTTTTAGCAATAAATGCAGTCGCAATAAAGCAACTTGAAATGTGAACCAATGTATAATAAATTATTTACATTTTTAAAAAAATTGAAAAACCAATGCTTGTTTTTTAAAATCTTTTATATTTATGCGTTGCCTTTAGAACTAAAGTGTGACAGATTTATGAAGAATGATGTTGTGTCTATGCAAAATAAAATTGACTACCGGATATACCATCAAGGTTGCAGCAATGTAAATAGACAGCTTATAGAATAGTGATCAAGAGGGGACTATTTCTTATTTCAATTTGGTTCACAATATAAAAAAGCTACTAATTAAAAAAGAAACGAAGTAGAGACAATTGGAGAGAGATAAAAGTGGAGACATTTTCTGAATTTGACCAGAACTCTCAACGAGTTGAAGCATTAGATAAATATAATATATAATGTTTAAGAAACCCATTTAATAATGTCTTTAGGTAGTAGGTATGTACTGAAAAACCGTATTGGAAAAACAATGCTTTATTTAAACGTAGACCTAAACTCAACATTTATAAAAAACAAATTTTTATTTAAAATATATATTTTTGTAACTTAAATAAAAATATGAACTAATATAATTATTTTATACTTTTGTTGCTACAGTTTCATTTTTTTTATCGTTCGGTCTGGAATCTTCATCAATTTTCTGATTTTTGATAGCATGAATAGCATAGTTTATAGATGTATTTTTTGTCCAATACCATTGATTAGTTACAAAATTATATAACATTCCATGAACTAATTTTATTCGACAACCATCTGAAAAAAAGGATAAAAAATTATTTAGAGAAATTTGGTTATTGACAAAACACTAAATAATCAAGCTGCAAATCATAGCTACACTATACTTAAGTACTGAAAACATAAAACTAGAAGAATATCTTTTTAAATTTTCAACATACTTGTTTATTTTTAAATCAAAAATATGCCTACATTAAATAATTTACTATGTAAAATGGAAGAAGGCCAATTAATGAGAGCAGTGAGCATGAGTGAATACAGCGAAGGATTGAAAAAATTTAATGTATAGATAAATTTGATTTTTTTAATCCTCATCTAATGTGACCTATCCATAAGAGCCACCATTTTTCGTTGGTTCTATACATTATCATAATTTTCTAAGTTATGATTTTACCCATAAAATAAAAATTAAGCCAGTGAACACAAAATAATCATAAAATATATGGAAATAATTATGTTAGATGTCTTTTAAGATAAACACAATTAGCATTTATTCCAAGAAAAGAGTAATGAGAACTTACATTTTTCTAATAAGCGGATCATATCGTTTGGTGAAATAAACTTGTCCCAGTGGTGTGTTCCGGAAGGTACAATTCTGAGTACATTTTCAGCGAGCATAATTCCGCCGAGCCAGGAAAGATTTGTTTTGTTAAGGGTTGTAATAAACATGGAGCCACCTGGTTTGATAGTCTTGATACAAGATTGCACAAAAAGTTCTTTGTCTTTTACATGTTCGATTACTTCAGAAGCTACCGCCGCATCAAACTTTTCGGAATTCTTTTCACTGAAATTCTGAAAGTCAAATAATTTATTTTTTAAAATTTTAACATGTATTTCATATTTTCTGTAGTTGATTGTAGGAAATCGCATTGTGCAACATATAAATAATCACCTCTATTGATTCGTTGACATATTCCAAATTCTTCATGTTTGAATGATCTCGAGCCATTTCTAACAACAGGTCACTTGCATCTAAACCTACAACATTTGCACCTAATCTTCCCAGTGGCTGAAAAGAAAAGTTATCTTATTTTATTATCGTTATATTAGAGATCAGACAGTTTCTAATTCTTGCAAGATTAACCTTCCCCCAGTATTCAGTACTTACAGACTAATAATAAACTAGTCTGCAAAAAAAACTATGTATAAACTCTTCATATTCATAATATTTTTATTCGAACAAGGATTTTGTTGCAGATCAGACTTATTTAAGAATTATTTGTCAATTTTTACTGTACCTCGGTAAATATACCGCCCCCACATCCAATTTCTAATATTTCAGTTCCACTTAATGGATATGGAGTATTTCTCTGTAAATCTAATCCAGGAATCATATTCAGCAGACCATCTCGAACTAAAGGCACCCTAGAATTAAAAACACTTTTAGATCTTGCTGTTGGCGGCATTTTTAGAATATCAAGCTCGTGTAGCTTTTGTATCATTTTAACATTTACACAGCTCTTTGGTGGCGTCAGAAATATAGTATCAATCTCTTCACACCTACCTCATTTTGTTCAAGGAGTGGAGACCCTTCATTACTCCATCTTTATTCCACCATTGGAGTTTTAATTTTTCATGAAATGATACTTCATCGGGGTCCACGGTATTAGCACCCTGAGAAAAACCTTTTAGAGGTATCTCATCTTTTCCTGAGATATTAGTGCCCATATTTCTAGTTGGTATTTTACGAAATAGAAACTTCATATTGGTACGCAACATTTTGACAAGAATGTATTATCCTACAAAAAACACCACAATTAAAATATTACAATATCTATTACAGAATAATAACAATGATCATAATTATATATGGCAAAATACATTTATAAATGTTTACCTTCCACAACAATAAAAAATTAAGTGTAGGTTAAGTTGTGCAATATCGTTTTTTTCATGTGTTCAAATTTTGTGGAATTTTAAGACTAAATCTCTTGTTGATACATTATATTCGCAGAAGATTTGCAATAAATATAACATTATGTACTAATTAATTTACGAACTACATAAAGAAAATACAAAACGGAACTTCAAACTTCAAACGCGGAATTTCAAATCAAATTTTATTTTTATTCACTAGTGATGTAGCATATGTAAAGAATTCGCATTCGGTTCGGTAATAAGTTGTTGATAATATCCGATTAGCGATTGCGCTTTATATTATGCAATGATAATTTTAGATTACTGTCCGAAATGAATCTCGCTTACCGTAAAGCACTTTTCAAAACATTTTATCAATCAATCGGTAAAACCATTTAATTCAAATTTCAAATCTTTCAATTTTTTTTATTTGGGAATCGTTATTTAATATATCGATATTTTATAAATATATAGAACTTATTAAAAGTATTACAGGGCACATCACCAAAGTTCGTTCATATTTCAGTGTTGTCATTTATTATTAACATTAAATAAGTATCTGACAGATAAATGAAGCTCGTTTTTTTCAACATTTTTTCAAAGGATGTTAAAACCTTTTTATACAAGGGGATACGGCATGTAAGCATATATGGTACTTGTACTTGTGGCAGCTTTTAGTAGAAGCTGGCAGATCCCCAACCAATCAGAGCGTTCTATTTGAAATATTGTCACAGTTGCATTGTATCTCCTCATGTTTTTGTAATAGAAATCACTTCTATCTTTTTGGCAGTACCCAAAGATATGTTCCATTTATTTAACCATCTCAACAGGCCAGGTGGCCCATTAATGCTAATAATTATTTGCTTAACCCTTCCTGATACTTTTTTTTTTGTGCAAGTATACAATAAAATTAATTGCGCTTAAAATGGACTTCATGTCTGTAAATAAATAAGACCATTCCTAGGGCAATTCCTTACAGTTCTATCTTCTTCCCCTGTGGCTCTTGTTTTTTCATCATTTATAAATTCTAATAATGGAAAGGAAAGAAGGATAATATACAAAAACACTTCTTTAATAATTCTTGATTTTATTAAAAACTTAATTTAAAAAAATAACGTAAAATAAAAATAAATAAATAAAAAATAATTTAGTTTAATTTAAAAAATAACGGGATGTATAAAACGTGAGACATAATTAATAACTGAAAAATAAATACAAAAAGATTTAAACAATAAATTTAATTAAATGAGACTTTTATTATTAAAATATTTAAAAATCGTTAATAATTTGACACTAAGACTTAACTAGTTTTTGTGCTTCCCTTGCACTTTTGATTGCATGTACTGCATAGCTGATAGACGTGTTTCCTGTCCAATGCCATTCATTATTCATAAAATGGTATAATAATCCACGGATAATTTTCCTTTTACAATCATCTGTAAGGATAAAAATACTTTTGAAAATATTACTTGGGAATTATCCTTATTGAAGTCATGTAAGTTTGAACAGTATAATGGTTGAAAAAAATCGTCATCGTCATAATATCAATCCATTTCCACTCCCTATGTGAAGCATATGTGGCCACCAGCTTCCATGCATCTTCCCAAGTCCAGGTCCCTTTTGACGTAAGCTGCCCGCGGGTTGTCAGCAGTGGATTATAATTAGTGTTAGGCCCACCCAAAGTGTCTTACCACGATTTTAAAATGAGTTTTAAATGAGGTCCTTAAATACTGAAATGTAGTACTACAATGTAGTGCTTCAAATGTAGTGAGGTGTTACGTAATGCGAATGAATGACTACTATCTCTAACAGTGGATGTCCAGGATTCCAGAAACCTGATGCCTTGTAAAATAAGCAAACATGATTAATGCCCTTAGGAGAAATATGTAGCATACATATATGGCCGATCCAACCAAAACGCCTTTTCCTGACGACAGTTAACACAAAACCTTGCTCGCAAAAGCAAACAGCAGCAAAAGAAGTGCTTACATTTATCTAATAAACAAGCCATATCATTTGGGGAAATGAATTTTTCTAATGGATGAGCACCACTTGGTAAAACTGTTAGCATATTTTCAGTCATTCCCCGGAGCCAAGAAAGATTTGTTATAAATATGGAACCGCCGGGTTTCAGAGTTTTGACACAAGAGATTACAAATTCATCTTTGTCCTTAATATGCTCAATTACTTCCGAAACCACAACTCCATCAAACGCTTCAAGATTTTTATCACAGAAAACCTAAAAATGAAAAAAAAAAAGTATTGAAAGGCTCGGTAATTTGTAATAGAAAAATATTAATGAGAACCATGGAAAAGCTGAGAATTATTTTGGAAGTATGTAAATGTAGATTGGTTGTTTAAAAGTTTAAATACTTTTATAGTTACTTTTATAACTGAATACAGTCATGAAAGTGTTGAGCTATGAAGACAATAACATTTGCACCCCAAGCTGTTATCATTACAGTCCTTTTAGAGAACTATTTTTTTAAATAAAAACTATTTAATATAATAATGCCTATGCATATTACGAATTCACAATAATATTTTGTGTTCCAAATACATTTCCCTATGCACCATCAGGTGCGGATAAGGGAAAGTAGTAATATTGCAGTATCTATATTTCTACATGTATACCTGGGCTCCTGGGCAGGGATCACCAATGAGTGTTAAATAAGGTAAAATATATTACATTTAAATTTACAATGTGTATATTTGATGTCAATCATAAAATTGTATTTGATGATTTACTATATATTTTTTGTTATATTATATGCGTCATAAATATATTTTACCTACACTTATTGGTGGTCCCAACATCAGAGTGAGTGCCTTTAAAAAGAAATATAGGTTTGTATTTTACAGATATAATGTGAGGAGTTAAATGTAATAAATAATAATAGTGCAAAAAATATACCTATGGTACTTACTAAAACATCGTCGTGGATATATTCTAAATTAGGCATTGATGCATGGTCCTTTGCCATTTCCACCAATGTGGAACATGGATCTAAACCTACGACATACGCACCCAATATGCTAAAGGCTGTTAAAAAACACAAAATGTATCAATTTGTTAAATTCATACTAGTGTATATTTGCAAAACTATGTATTTTTTTTATTTAAAGCTGGTATGGTTACATTTAGTATTTATTTCTTAAATGTTTATATGTGTAATGATTAAGAAATATATTTATATACTATATACTTAATGTTACTTTAGTTCCTGAATGAATTTTAGTAAATCCTGGGAATATTTTACAATAGTATTATAAGATAAAAAATAAAAATAAATAAATATGTAGGTATACTTACATTATATTATGTAAGAATTAATTAATGCATATGATGGAGTAGGCACTATTACATTTGTGGGATTAATATTATCATTGTAAAAAAAATATTTATTTGAACTTTTGTTTAAAAAAATCAAATAAAACAATCATCCTGGCAAATACCAGATTTGTTTCACACCCACATACATGTTTTAATTTGGGGTCCAAAAACCTATTAACTAAAAATATTCACTGAAAATATCTACCTCTGTTAATATGCCACCTCCACATCCAATTCCTAAAATTTTAGTTCTGCACAACGAAAATGGAGTTTGCGTCTGTATAGGTAATTCGGGAAGTGTGTGGAGTAAGCCGTCTCGAACAAAAGGTACCCTAGAAAGTTTGATAAATATTACTATTACCCAGGGCTTTTTTTTTTCCATTTAACGCGGTGGAACGGTGTTCCGCCACCTTTTTTCACGGTTTTATTTTAAAATCAATTTAAACGAAAAAATATAGCGTGTCTTAGCTCCTTTTAATTTCATTTAAGTTACATTTGAATATATTTTTTTTTATTAAAAAGCTTGACACAAAGTGCGTTACGGCACCTTTTTTTTAAAAAAAAAACCCTGCTATTACCTTTTATGAATGTTATTTAGGTACTGTCGGATAAACAATAAAAGGCTCATTTTATATGTGTAGGCAGTTGTCTAAGTATAATATAATTGTTATCTTTTGATTCACTTTTGTGAATAAATAGACAATAATATTATTTTATTTTTTTTATGATTTTATGACGCCATGTATATGCTGTTTGATTTTAAACTCCCTTAGGTGTATAAAAGGGATAGATAGGAGGGATAGTGGTTAAGATCTTCAAAGTAAGCATGTTTTTTACTTAACGCAATATTTTAAGAGTAATATTTCAAAATTTATTGATAATACCAACCTTATTTTGTTTAAAGAGTGAAGACCCTTGACCGATCCTTTCTCATCCCACCATTGTGACTTTAACTTTTCATAAAAGATTATGTCTTTATCTTTTTCAAGAACTGAAGAAGGGTCAACCATTCTTGCAAGCTTTTGTGGAGGGAAGTATATATCAGGCCGTGGCAAGGCAAAAAATATTGTATTGATTGGAGCAATAATATTGGTTTTTGTAATAATTTTTGAACAAAATGTACGTTTCAGGAGAAAATTTATTTTAGGACGTGGCATGTTTGTGGGGTTACTGATCTGCAAAAAGCAGATAGTAAATGAGAAAAAATAATTTTTCAAAAAGATGTTTCATGCAATTATTTATATGTATAATTTTTATATTTTTCTCAGTTTTACCCTTCACCATGGAGGTACATAATAATATGCCATGGAGACATAATTTACTAGTATGTATATAATCTGTGGGGGACATTGATAAACATGCCATGGGGACATTTTTGTTATATTTTTTTAAATCTACACATTGATTGCAATAAAGTAACTTACACTTACCCACCGTAATTTTTTTTTTTATTATTAAATAAAAGTCACATCTATTTGCTGAAATCAAAATATTTTATAATTTTTTCTCAACTTTTCATTTTCATCAAATTTTAAACCAACCAAAACCATTATCATACATTGACAGAACATTATATTTGGAAGATTCTTTTTTTCACTTGGACTTTCTTGGTAATAAGTAAGTACCAACATAAATACTTTTTTTTATTTTGCCTCCCCAATAAAAAAATATTTCTGTTCTGGTACTGATGTTTTTCAAATTACGTAGTTCCTCTTTCAGAATGCAATGTACCTACGCAATGAATGTAATTAATACAATTTAAAACCTTGTTGATACTTACATCCATTTAATTTTTAAGGACCAATAGCCAGTTTCACCGCTTCTACAATATATCTTCAGACTGGTGGTTTTTTGGATAGGCGACGAAATTTAAATGGGAGGGAATGGGTTCTAAGTATTTTTTTACCTTTTTATATTTTAAAATTATGTGTTTTAGTACAGCGTTATGAAAATAGTAGGCTCAGGGTAATCGTAGCTCGAAGCCACTATTTCAATTTTTTTTTAACATCGGGAAGAGTGAGAGAGAAACAAAATATAGTATGTCCAAATTCGTGGTAAGTACTTCATATAAGTTTTTGTTGACGTTTTAAGTTTTAATTAATATTATACAAATGGCAGCACCATAGTGGCGCTGTGTAGAGTTGGGTAACTCGTCTAAAATGTTCGAGTTACAGGTCAGCTCGCAGCTCAAGTAGTTGAGCTGGAATCATGAGCTGGTTCGCATATCAGCTCAAATTTTAACAGCGAAAGTGAGTTCAATGAAGTGAGATGGATAAAAAAGTGTTCGGAGATACCAAGATCTACCTTGTAGGTACGGTACCTACCTAACTATCTAAGGCATTCCGTGTCCTTTTTCTTCAAGATGATTTTCTTCTACATATTTCATCGAATTGGCGTTTTGTTTCCTATTTTCCACTATCATAAGTTTTTTTTTTACCGACAATTTTCCATACGTTCAACTTCCAACTTTTTAGGGACTCACTGAGCTGTGACCTGGACATTTTTCAGTTTTCGGTAAACTTAATTTTTTTCCTCAAAAACTGTTAATTATTTATAGTATGATTAGATTATACACGTGTAATGAAGCTCGAATCCCACGTAAAATAATGATCTAGGTACTGTATTCCGATTTTTATTTGGTCTAATCTATTGTATTTTGTGAAATAAAAATGGGGCATATGGATTCCACAAACTACCTCCAAGCCAAGTGATCGGCCGCCAGTTCCCATGCATCCTCCCAAGTCCACGTCCCACGTCCAGCAGCTCTGACGCAATTTGTTTTTTATCCAAGGAACAATACTCTGTGTGTTACTCTGGACTGTACTTATTCCTCTGTACAGCGAACGATTAATTCTTTCTACGTCAAAAACCTGAACTCGGAGCTGTGAGCTGGTTGTTTTAGAAATTTGAGCCGTAACTCACCAGCTCAATCCATTTGAACCATGCTTATGAACTGGTTCAAAATTAAGTTACACATCTACACATGCCTAGCGCTGCGGCTGCGCTGAAAAGTGAAAATGTTCGAGGTGTTTGTCAGATTTTATAAAAAGTTATATTTAATTTTGTGGTGATTTTACATTATAATAATTAATGTTAGTTTGTATAAATGTATTTTATATACTATTTACTTTCCTTTTGATATACAGTAATTCTTAATATTAACTGCGCCGGGTTTTTTTAATTCAAAAATATGCATGTGACTATACTTTCCAGATTTAATATTATTATAACTTGTCTGATATAATAGCAATTTATTAATTTACTTCTGTATTATTACGATTCGTTAACTGCAATGTTTTAACATAAATTGCAAATGCCGCTTTCAGCGAAAGCACGATAATTTGTACTTTTATTATATTAGGTTCATTCCTATACCCACTGATGGTATAGCCTACCATAGTTAATAATAAATTACTATCTATTTATCTTTTATTAGATTGGGCATGTTCACTAAAAAATCTCCCTTCCTTGATTTTGAGGTAGTTGATGAATACAATTTTGATTGTTTCTTTCACATTTGATTCAAGAATTCCTTATATTACACTCTGGACTTTACTCAGAGTAGACAGACCAATTTTCAATATTCAGCCCTGAAGACTGCACCGCACTGTGCTTCAAAACGTCGGCAACACAAAGCCCACAAACACGGCATCATAACCAGAAAAACATCTGCAATTTTCAAATAGTCTGAATTGCATTGGCTTGATGACCACTTTTATAATAGATGTTTAAAAAATGTCCCTAGAATAAAACGCCATTGGATTTTATTTAAATGAGTTTCAATTTTGACTGAAACTCTTTTGTAACCTCTTGTCAAAGTTACAGATTTGATTTGATGATAATTATCATGTTTCCAGTAAAAATAAAACTTGTGAAAATCATACTTTGTACCAAATTGCTATATAATAATCTACCGGACTATTGGCCGCGATGGACTGGTTGCCCATCCGTGCCTTAAATAATAAAATTACATCAATTACATTAATTCGAATTAGATTATCTTTCTTTTCGTTAATATCGGCCCTATGTTTTGCAGATTCACAATGTATTCAGGTAACGATACCGTGGATTACCCGACGCAATGGGCGCTCAATCCTGTGGCGTACCAGAACATGGACAGCACCCAGGTGGACTGGGGAGCTCTAGCTCAGCAGTGGATACAGATGAAGGAGACCATTCCTGCTGCTGCTCAGCCCATCGCTCCACCACCTCCGCCTATCATTCCTATCAATGGTGAGTCTAATCAACAAAATACAAATTTTGAAAAAAAATAATTTTTAACAGTATACTGATAATACATATTGATGGTGGAAAGGAAAAATTGACTAGGCGACATATTATGTGCAAAGGAAAATGATACCAAGTGACATAATATTATCATGTTGCCTTTATAACTCCTGCATCACACCTGTTCTCCTCTATGGCTGCGAATCAGGCAGGGCCCAAGACAGCAGACTTCTGAGTTTTGAGAATAGGTATCTTAGAAGAATTTTGGGTGTGCGTGGTTTGACTTTGTAAGGAACACAGAGGTGAGGCAACGGACACAGCAACCCTTGGTATCTACTGTCTTCCGGCGAAGGCGTTTCGGCTGGCTAGGCCATATACTACGTACGCCTCCCGAGAGCCTTAACCATGCTTGCCTATTTTACAAGGCATCAGGTTCTCGGCGTCCTGGTCGTCCACTGTTGACAATTCGTCGGCAGTTTGCGTCAGCGCTGCGGGACGTGGAATTTTAGGGAATTAGCGCACCAGTTTTTATTTGATAGTCTTTCAGTAAAAAAATAAAATCTCCATTTGTCTACGTTCATTATCATCATTTCTGATACTACAACCCATTGAGGGTCCCGGATACCTCCAAGAAACTTCTCCACTCACATCTGTCTCCGGCTGCTTCTTTCCAGTTTCTGATTACCGAGGATGCTGCATGTTGCTGTTCTCCACACAATCCAACCACCGTAACTTAGTTCTCCTGATACTCCTTCGACCCATCTGTTTATAAATCAAAAGCCTCTTAGTTGTTCATCTACTTATTAATGAATTTGTTTTGTTTCAGCCTTGGAAGGTGGTGAAGCCCCCATGGAGATGGAGGGAGTCGACATGGAGGCTCCAGCTCCCCCCTCCATCGCCCCCCAGCAGTGGAACAATTCGGGGCCAGACCCCAACTGGGGCTCCTCGTGGAACCAATGGAGTAAGTCACGCTACTACTACTTCCCCTTATCTTTACACGATGGCAAGGTGATCAGCCTTGCGCTTCAGCGCCAGTCCAAAGTATCATATATGAATGAAATAACAAATAATTTTATGTGAAAAAACCACCTTGAAATAAAATATTTCATATACATGCTAACAATAATCAGCTAATTTGTGCAACATTTTTCATGAAACACTGATAAATCTAATTGAATCTATTGTTTTGGGAAGGGCATAAGTCCATAATCAAAATTAAAAACTGCGACCCATAGTGAAATATAATTCCAGGCTTAATAAATTTACACAACGCAAATAATGTTACGAAATGTGCTAATTACTCTACACCATGTCGTCGTTCCAGTGCTTAAAGGTCCAACGGACCAATGGACAAATTTTACAGGAGACGTTTTTTTTGTTTCATTTGGTTTTAAATACAATAGGAACTTTGAACACATCTTATATAATTAGTTTAAAGGCCCTATGATCTCAAGAAAGCTAAAATGTTACAATTTTTATGATTGTGTTTGCCGTTTTTTAAGATTTAAAAATGGATATTAGACCCACGCGCGAAACTTCAATTCAGTTCATGTGTCATTGGACACAATCAACGTGTTACAGAGTAAGAAAAAATAAAACACGGTAAAACAAACGTTGGGACGTTGACCCACAAAGCACGAAGCTTCTGCAAGCTCCGTTTAGGTCCATTGTCCATTATTTTGGAATGTACAGGATGTTCGAAAAATAAAAATTCAAATAAAAAGTTATTCAAAATTAGAAGAAATTTTTATACATGAATTCATTTTTAATAGCCGTTGTGGCTATGCTATACTGCGTGGTAGGGTCCATAACCTGCCGTAAGTATCTCGAAAAAACTCAAGTCAAAAAAACCCAAAAAAAAAAAAATAATGTTTGGAAAAGCGCAGTAAACGTAAGATATGCAATCAGATATTGGAATATACCAGTAAATTTAAATTTAAAAAAAAACAGTAGTCTAAAAGACAAATTCACCAAGTATAAATTGAATGTATTAAAAAAATATACATATATTTAACTCAATTAATAAAACAATATTATAGTTAGATATACTGAGCTGGACCCGGCCACGCTTCGCAGTGGCTGATATTCATTAATTTCTCAGATATAATTCGATTTTTTAGTACGATAAAAAAATATTTTTAGTACCTACATTATATTGCCATAAATTTTTGTAACGTTGGCTAAAATTGATAAAAATGGCAGCGGCCGGCGTGTGTACAACTTATTGTCACCAGTACTTTTTAACTATGACAAATAAAAGGCATAGAATAGTTACTTTTCCGAAAAAAAAGATAAAGAAACACTTTCTGCTAAAATATAATGTTTTCTGTAATTTTTTTAGCCAATCCGCATTGGCTACTTTTTGAGAATATTTGCAAAAACAAACATACGGAACCTAAATTTTTATATATATGTAGATAGATAATTCGTCGGCAGGTCGCATCTTTTTTTTTTGCTTAGTTGGATATACCTACGCTAGTAGAAAAAAAACTTAAGAAAACTGTTGGAATGCTTATTGTGCTTATAAGTAGATCTCGAAATATTAGTCCTTACATATGAAATTGGCGTTTTGCCGTACTGGCAACTTGATCTCAAATATCTTCTTTGGTTAGGAATATCCAAATTCAAAGTTAATACAGCTATTTACTCAAGTATTTGTGTTTCGAAATTATAATTCATTTGTTTTTTCCTCAAATTTGTTGGTTTTTTCATTGCGTCACTCAGTTTTACAAAATGAAAACTTGAAATATCGCGTTATTACGAGTACGAGTTCCACCGTGTGCACCACTGCTGAAGAAACGGCCTCGAAAGGATTAGATGATGTGTATGGCGAACGGTGCCGCAAAAGAAAACACAGTGCGTTTTTGGTTTCAACGTTTTCGTTCCTGGAAATTTCGACCTGCAGAACAAACCCCGTGGACGCCGGAGACCAAAAGTTGATAATGAAGAATTGAAGGCTATGTGGAAGCGGATCCATCGCAAACCACGTCCGGAGTTAGCTGCAAGGCTGCGGTGTTAGTGATAAAACTGTTTTAATCCACTTGAAGCAAATTGGGAAGGTGAAAAAGCTTTGAAAGGTGGGTACCTCACGAATTGAGTGAAGCAAATCAACAAACGCGCGTTGACTGCTGCGTTGCCATTACTCAACCGGCACAATAATGAAGGGATTTGAATCGAATCATTTACCTGTGATGAAAAGTGGATCTGTATGAAAATCGGAAGCGCTCATCGCAATGGCTTAACCCTGCCGAACCAGCCAAACCATGCCCCAAGCGAAAATTGACTCCAAAAAAGTTACTTGTGAGCGTTTGGTGGACTAGTGCTGGTGTCTGATGTGCATGATGGAAAAGCTAGCTGCTAAACCAACCGAGGCTGGTTAATCGCTCTAATGTCACTGCTGCGTCATGATAACGCTAAACCACACACTGCACAACAGACGTCTACCAAATTTAGACCGAGCTCAATTGGAATCGTCCTAAGACATGCCACCTGAGACTCTTCGTACCTATACCTCAACAGACATCACGCATTTTTTTCGAAATTTGGATAACTTCTTGCAAGGGGCAAAGTTTCAACACCGATGGGGCAGTCCAAACCGACTTCAAAAGATTTTATTGATTCACGATCCGAATGGTTATTTTAATGTTAAAGGGATCGATAACTACCTATGAGATGCGCAACAAGTGCTAGATAACAATGGGACATACCTACTTTGATGTAAATTAATCAGGTATATATATTTGTAAAAAAATCAACTTATATTCCTCCATTAACAAAAAACACGCCAATTTCATATGTAAGGACCTACTATAAAATGAGGTCACATAATAATTTATTGTGTAGTAAAATAATACCTACATACAAACAGTCCCAATACTGGGAACAAATATGGCAGACGAAGAAGAAGATACATAAACAAATGCAAATTCAATAAGAAATATTAGAACATTGACCCCTACAAACATACTAGTGAATAAGTTTTTTACTAAATAATAAAAAAAACACGTTGTGTAAAAATATAAATAATAAAATTTCAGTAAAAGAAACAATGTACCAGGACTAAACACGTAGTAGGGTTGTAATATTATTTATCTGATTTTGAATCTATAAATCAATTACAACGCCTAATCCCATAAATAAGGAGCATAAAAATGTCATACTCTAAAAATGCTAAATAAATATTAATTTAATAATAGATCACCCAAAGAGACAAATGAAACGAAATATATCTAGGCGATTTTTAAGCCAGTCAATGGCTGAGTTTAATTGCCACTGTTCAAAAAACACACATTTGCAATATGTATATTTTGAATTCGCGTCATTACATCAACTCAATTAAGGTAACAATATATTATTGGTGTGGGTAAGGGCTCAGCACGACATAATTACTAATAGAAGACGCTCTAAAGATGTCTTCAATTTAAATTGCTTATAATTTTTAACCATACAAATAAGAATATGGCGTGCGTTGCATTTATAGATCAGGGGGGATAACTTTACAATAATAACATATTTTAGTATATGAAATTACATAATAATAACCAACTCGTAAAATATTAATATCAATCTAAAAACAATTATTAAAAATGTCTACACTGCGACAGGAGCAATACACCGCGGCTGCCTAGTATAAAAAAACTTTAAACTAATGTTTTAACATTCTCTTCCATCTTATATTAGAATATATAAATGATTTACATAATAAATAAAATATATTCCTACTCATCACTGTAGGGCATTTTTTAAAATAATTACACATGCCTACGCTGCGGCTGCGCTGAAAAGTGAAAATGTTCGAGATGTTTGTCAGATTTTATAAAAAGTTTATATTTAATTTTGTGGTGATTTTACATTATAATAATTAATGTTAGTTTGTATAAATGTATTTATATACTATTTACTTTCTTTTGATATACAGTAATTCTTAATATTAACTGCGCCGGGTATTTTAATTCAAAATATGCATGTGACTATACTTCCAGATTTAATATTATTATAACTTGTCTGATATAATAGCAATTTATTAATTTACTTCTGTATTATTACGATTCGTTAACTGCAATGTTTTAACATAAATTGCAAATGCCGCTTTCAACGAAAGCACGATAATTTGTACTTTTATTATATTAGGTTCATTCCTATACCCACTGATGGTATAGCCTACCATAGTTAATAATAAATTACTATCTATTTATCTTTTATTAGATTGGGCATGTTCACTAAAAAATCTCCTTCCTTGATTTTGAGGTAGTTGATGAATACAATTTTGATTGTTTCTTTCACATTTGATTTAAGAATTCCTTATATTACACTCTGGACTTTACTCAGAGTAGACAGACCAATTTTCAATATTCAGCCCTGAAGACTGCACCGCACTGTGCTTCAAAACGTCGGCAACACAAAGCCCACAAACACGGCATCATAACCAGAAAAACATCTGCAATTTTCAAATAGTCTGAATTGCATTGGCTTGATGACCACTTTTATAATAGATGTTTAAATAATGTCCCTGAATAAAACGCCATTGGATTTTATTTAAATGAGTTTCAATTTTGACTGAAACTCTTTTGTAACCTCTTGTCAAAGTTACAGATTTGATTTGATGATAATTATCATGTTTCCAGTAAAAATAACTTGTGAAAATCATACTTTGTACCAAATTGCTATATAATCTACCGGACTATTGGCCGCGATGGACTGGTTGCCCATCCGTGCCATATATAATAAAATTACATCAATTACAATAATTCGAATTAGATTATCTTTCTTTTCGTTAATATCGGCCCTATGTTTTGCAGATTCACAATGTATTCAGGTAACGATACCGTGATTACCCGACGCAATGGGCGCTCAATCCTGTGGCGTACCAGAACATGGACAGCACCCAGGTGGACTGGGGAGCTCTAGCTCAGCAGTGGATACAGATGAAGGAGACCATTCCTGCTGCTACTCAGCCCATCGCTCCACCACCTCCGCCTATCATTCCTATCAATGGTGAGTCTAATCAACAAAATACACATTTTTGAAAAAATTTATTTTAACAGTATACTGATAATACATATTGATGGTGGAAAGGAAAAATTGACTAGGCGACATATTATGTGCAAAGGAAAATGATACCAAGTGACATAATATTATCATGTTGCCTTTATAACTCCTGCATCACACCTGTTCTCCTCTATGGCTGCGAATCAGCAGGGCCCAAGACAGCAGACTTCTGAGTTTTGAGAATAGGTATCTTAGAAGAATTTTGGGTGTGCGGTGGTATGACTTAAGTAATGTAAGGAACACAGAGGTGAGGCAACGGACACAGCAACCCTTGGTATCTACTGTCTTCCGGCGAAGGCGTTTCGGCTGGCTAGGCCATATACTACGTACGCCTCCCGAGAGCCTTAACCATGCTTGCCTATTTTACAAGGCATCAGGTTCTCGGCGTCCTGGTCGTCCACTGTTGACAATTCGTCGGCAGTTTGCGTCAGCGCTGCGGGACGTGGAATTTTAGGGAATTAGCGCACCAGTTTTTATTTGATTGTCTTTCAGTAAAAAAATAAAATCTCCATTTGTCTACGTTCATTATCATCATTTCTGATACTACAACCCATTGAGGGTCCCGGATGCCTCCAAAAAACTTCTCCACTCACATCTGTCTCCGGCTGCTTCTTTCCAGTTTCTGATTACCGAGGATGCTGCATGTACTTGCTGTTCTCCACACAATCCAACCACCGTAACTTAGTTCTCCTGATACTCCTTCGACCCATCTGTTTATAAATCAAAAGCCTCTTAGTTGTTCATCTACTTATTAATGAATTTGTTTTGTTTCAGCCTTGGAAGGTGGTGAAGCCCCCATGGAGATGGAGGGAGTCGACATGGAGGCTCCAGCTCCGCCCTCCATCGCCCCCCAGCAGTGGAACAACTCGGGGCCAGACCCCAACTGGGGCTCCTCATGGAACCAATGGAGTAAGTCACTCTACTACTATTTCCCCTTATCTTTACACGATGGCAAGGTGATCAGCCTTGCGCTTCAGCGCCAGTCCAAAGTATCATATATTTAATGAAATAACAAATAACTTTATGTAAAAAAACCACCTTGAAATAAATATTTCATATACATGCTAACAATAATCAGCTAATTTGTGCAACATTTTCATGAAACACTGATAAATCTAATTGAATCTATTGTTTTGGGAAGGGCATAAGTCCATAATCAAAATTAAAACTGCGACCCATAGTGAAATATAATTCCAGGCTTAATAAATTTACACGCAAATAATGTTACGAAATGTGCTAATTACTCTACACCATGTAGCGGACGTAATAACATTACTTTTTTATAAATATTTGATTTTAATATGCATGAACCAATTTGGATAGTGCAAATTTATGAAAAATCACTTCAACATAAATATAATTTTGTAATGTATTAAATTAAAGGACTGAAAAAGAATGCATTCAATTTTCTTTTCAGTTGAATTTTTGCTTAAAAATTAAGGTGTGCCAGAGACTTCACTGTCCTCAAGATTTGCAGCTGACCTAAAGTTTAAGCGGCTTAGTCTCGAGTGCTGAATACCAATTTTGTCAATACTGGAAATAATATAATCAGTATCATGTTCCAGGTGGTTGGGGATGGCCGCAAGGATCGAATACCATGGCCAAACCCGCTCTCATGCCAACTCCAGAACCACCATACTCAGGGTACTCAACGGGGGACAACACTTTCTCAGGGTAACTATACATGGTGTAACAAAACTCGATATACAAGTGGGGAACCAGTGAATCTACGTCATATTTGGAGTCGATTTTGTAGATTTTTTTATTTATTTGACCCATAGTTTTCGAGAAAATTGAGTACGAAGTTGATTTTTTATTTGATAAATTTTTGAAAATTGTTATCAAATATCATCTATTTAGTCAAATTAATAGTATCCATAAATAAAACAAAATCAAAAACCGCATTTTAGTAGGAATTTGTGCAATTTTACTAAGGTACTAATGACAACTTTTATGAGAAGAAAAAAAAAAGTTAGTTTTTTTCAAGCCCAGATTAAAAAGTCTTTAATTTTTCAGGTACTCAACCAGCGCCCCCCAAACAACGCCAAGCGGTTACTGGACGGGTGAAAGTGAGGGCCCCCTGCGGGCCCCTTCCTCCCGGCCCCCTCCCCCCCACCCCCCTCATCGTCCTCTCCCGCCGTCACTCCCCCTCCTCCCGCCGCCCCCCCAGACAGACACTCCTCCCCCCTCCTGTCCAAGAAGACACCACTCAGACCATCGATGCTGCTAAAAGAAGATCCCTACCCGCTTGGATCAGAGAAGGTAAAATTCACACCGCGCAGTTTTTATTGGTCAGAAAATGGTACAAGAAGCTGTGCAGTTTTCTGGACAAGAAACTGCACAGTAAACAGTCCCGTATAAAGTGGGCACTTCACTAAGTCCGACCGAAAAAGTCTTCACAGGTTCTAGAGGCAATTTTTTAAACCTTTATTGCTTGTTACCAAAATTTGCTTCTTTCACTTAACGGCTTTTTACTGCCGCGCTAATCTGTATCTTTTATCGAACTACGAATTCGTATGCGCAGTAGTTCTACAAAAGATACAGAATAGAAATGCACTATGTTTAAATTACATAAATATTATAAAAATATGTTGTTGAAGTTTTTTAAACGTGTTGCATAGAAATTGACACAGTATTCCTCTCATTCAAGACAAAGATTACCTTGTGAACAATTATTTCTTTCCGCATTTTTGATTCCGAAAATGTTATTACTATCCAGGTTTGGAGAAGATGGAAAGAGAAAAGCAAAAAGAGTTGGATAAGGAGCGAGAACAAAAGGAAAGAGAAGAATACCTCAGGATCAAGAGATTAGAAGAGGAACGCGCTCTGCTAAACCAACCGGACGATGGAGTTCCTAAACTTCCCGCCAAAAGCAAATTTGTAAGAATGTTTATGTTTGTCTTTTGCGATATCTTATTTAGGTATCGATGCCTGTTTAATAAAACGAGAGTAAAATTAACTTTAAGTAAAATTGTCTTGCAAGATTACATAGGGGCATAAAAATTTGTAATAAAATCACTTTTTGTTTCAAAATGTAGAATATAACATTTTTGTTTGGTTTTCAGGATTCTGAAAGTGAAGAATCTGACACGGAAGCTAAAATGGAGAAAGAAGGAGAAAAAATTGATAAAGAAATTGATATTATTAAAGAACCTCCTCCGTTGCTCCAAAAATCTCCAGAGGAAGTTATGCAAGATATCGTAAGCACATATATGCTAATATTAGATAATAATTATAATGGTCTTAAATTAGCAAAAAAAGTTTACATTAGGACTTGTATAATTTTAATAGCAACAGAAGAGAGGGGACTTCATAGAAACTTATAATATACTAAATTATTATGACAGCCCCCTGCACGATCAATTAAATCCCAATACTAAAATACGGGGTCTGGAAGCTCTATCGTTCCCAATTCCACCTCAATCCCTAGAAAAACTTCCTTCCCAGTAGGGGGTTTCAGACTGGAATAAATTGCCAAGCCTAGTTGTCCACTGCACTACGGTTAACCAGTTGTACCGTTTGGATGCAGAAAGCAGACAAGAAGCAGTACAATAGATATAGGCGCACCAGCAAAAGCTGAATCATTAAAAATGCTAAACTATATGTAATCCTAAGCTGCCTTTTATCTAAATTTCTAAGGTGGTTTGTCTTCACATTTATGGGTGTGGTAAATAATAATTTATTAACGGGGTATTACAGATGCTGACAGTAAGGCGGACCTTGACGGAGATTCTCCTCGAAGTAACGACTGAGCAGATATTGTCAATCTGCAAAGAGGAAATGTCCAGAAACAACAGGTCACACGCACAAGGTATCACTGTTGTTAACCAAAATACATTGAACGCATCTTATCAGCTGATGGCCGGCATATCAAACTCAACGCAAACACCAAGAACTGTGGAAGCCTATTCAAAAATGTATTTTTTATTTATCTGTGTATAGTGATCAATCTACATCTATGATTGATGTGAATATAACTTTATAGAACCATGAGTTTACTTGCACGCAATGCAACATTTCTGTGATATCTTTATTATTTAATTTTATCTTATTTAATATTTCTCAATTGTAATAAATAAACTGCCGATTTCTTTGCAGTCTTCCAAAATGATATTGAACCTCTTGTGTATATCCCTGTGCTATATTATTTGGTCTGTAGATGTTCTGGTTTCAGGATTTGACCAGTGCCTATGTTCAGTATATTTTTTGTTCATTAAACGTTTATATTTATATGAAAGCATCTCGTGGTGAAACAGTGGCTAGCAAGCCGCAGGCCTTGTCAGCCATTGGTGGGGGACTCGGTAAGTTTATTCTCTATTACCTTTTTATGTTTATAAATTTTACTTTGAATTCCTTTCAGTTTTCATATTGTAAATGTGTGCATAATTCACATTAGTTTACTAACTTGTGTTGAAATACTGCCTTGGACATAAAATATATCAAGACTCGAATGTATTTTTAATGACAAAACGTAATTTTAATTGAATGTGTATAAATTTTATTTATCCAGATTCAAATGCATGTATTATATTATTCAACTGATTAGAAGTAAATAATTTAATATTTTTATTAAAGTTGTACAGATAATGATTTTAAAATGAGCCTTCGTCCTTTTACTGCTGTCCATTTTTATACTAATTTTTTTTTGTCTTTCAAGTAACCTAACTTTTAAAATGTAAGTTATCAAAAAAACTAGTTTTGAGTTTATTTGTCCGCTTACGAGAATGTACCATTTCATTACAATATTATGTTCTGAATTGTGTTAGGGCTTGGAATATACGGAGACAGCAGCGACAGCGGCTCAGACTCCGACTCGGATGACAACAGATCGCGGACTCCCAACCCGAGACGTAGTGAAGATATTACAGATGGGCAGCTTCAAGTAATTATAATAATTTTTTTATCATGGAATTTTTAAAACCACTGACCAAAGCCATTTGAAATTAAAAACATATAATGCACAATTATCTTGGTAGTGCATCATTTTAAAAATGCTGATAATTGCTTGTAGGACACCATTAGGCGGCGCAAAGCAGAATTCGAGAAGACGACTCGCGAGATTGAAGCCAGAATTGCTGAAGAAGAAGCGTCGCTCGGGAGGCAGCGCAGAGCTTCTCCGGGAACACCAACATCTCCCGCTCGAGCAGGACTGGAGGGAGATCAGGAAGGTTCATCTGACGGTGAGGGTACCACAACCAACAATAGGAAAGAACAGAATAACTCCCACCATAGTAAGTCTCAGTTTCACTATTATGTAAGGTGATTGCTAATAGAGCCCGTCGCGCTTTATTATGAACATAACATTAATTTTTTTATTTATACGATGTAGCTCTGAAAAGACTTTTATTGAACATTACATTTTAATTTAATAATCTGAAAGTATCTTCGATATCATAATCATTGCCCTGCTGATTATTATTTCACGTATTATTTGTTAGGGTTGAGCTATCAGTGTTAAAAGATAAATGCATCGGGTTGTTTTTACAGAAAAATTCACCAGCGATAACACACCACCCCTAGAAGACTCTAAAAGATCCAGAAACAATCGAGAAAAGAATAGACACGAACGCAGATTGAGAGAAAGTGTGGAAAAGAAAGTGAAAAGTCGTAATTCTGTCGAAATTGATAAACATGAAAAAAATTCTAGGAAAGACTATCAAGAAAAAGAAACAAAATCGCACGAGTCTCCTAAAAAAGGTAAATCAAATGCGACAAATAAAAAGTCTAGCGAAGATAGTAGAACTGGCAGTGGAAGTTCTACTTCTGATTCCAGTGATTCTAGTAACAGTGATAGCGATTCTTTCTTAGATGGGAAACAAAAAACTCGCAAACAGACTGAATCTTCTAGCAGTGTTCATTCTGAGTCATCTGATGATTCTAGTTCAGAAAGTGATACAGAAAATGTAAGAAAATCAAGTAAGAAAAAGAAAGGGAAATCTGACAGTGAAAGAAAGAAATCTAAGAAATCCAAAAAGGATAAGCACAAATCTAAAAACGAAGATAAACATAAATCTTCAAAGCATCGTAAAAAGGATGATTATGACAAGGATGATTCAGATGAAAAAGAAATATCTAGAAAAAAAGATTCCGATAAAAGACACAACAGCCCGACTCGGGAAAGTCACAAAAGTAGTCGACAATCCACTCAAACTCCCGAAAGGGTATCTCACAAGTCCAAATATTCTCATAGATCTCCATCCAGGAGTGACGATAGAAGTTCCAGAAAGCACGAAAGTCGTAGTAAGAAATACGACACCCGCAGTTCACGCGATGGTAGCCGTTCCAGAGAGAAGAGGGAAAGGTCTAGAGACAGGAGGGGCCGGTCGAGGGAGGGAAGGGGCAGGTCGAGGGAGGGCAGGGGCAGGTCGAGGGAGGGCAGGGGTAGGTCCAGGGAGGGGAGAGGGCGGAGGGGCCGGTCCAGGTCGCGGGAGGGGCGGGACAGGTCGCGCTCCAGGGGCCGGAGGGAGAGAAGAGACGGCCGCTCCTATTACTAGGACACCCTGTTAGAGGTGAACTGCCATTCCGGAACAAGGTGGTCTTTTTATTCCAATACTGATTTCACTGCTCTGCTTGTTTCCTATACCGGTTGCAACTGCATTTCACTAAACTCAATGTGAATATTGCTTTTCTCTATTTATTTCTCAATTAGAAATCAATTTTAACTGCATACCAAATATTCGTAACAGTGACAAGTCACAGCTGGTGATTCTTCTTTTTCTATGATTCTACTCAAAATAACAAAATATTTTTCACATTCTACATGACAACAACATGTAAGTGGATGTCTCTGAAATAATTCTTTTTAGATTTTTAGATTAATTTTCTTAGAAAAAAAGCATTCAACATATTATTATGCTCTCTCGGATGTTTTCACATAATAATACACATTACGCAATCTCAGAAAACCAAATTAGTTCCAATGCTATATTTTTTTATCAGAATATCAACTAAAGTTGAGAAATTGTATTGTTAGTAAAAGTGTGCACATATAACTTTTGGTCTTTCTTAAGATACCAATAAAATGCTATAAATGTACTTTGAAGTGTAAATATTATATTTTATTGAAATAAAAGCATTTTATAATCATTAAATTGTGCTGTAATAGTAAAAAAAGATGGGATTAATAAAATTGTTTATGGTTGTTTAACTCAAAAGCAAATATTTTATGCTTCAGAAATTCAAAGATTTATTCTTTATATAACAACCAAGCCGCCACAACCTATTTAACGATAATAATATTGTTGTAATATTTTCCATGGTATTATTATTTCGTCCATTAAAAATACAGAGTAATGTGATCTACAAAAGTAGCTTATCTTAATTCAACCACTTTCTTTACTTTCATGAGACGAATCTGTTCAATAGGTATTACGGTCGATGTGCTAATTGAAAATATTGTTTTTATTATTTGATTTTTTTACAGGTTTGGCTCTGGAATATTTAAGCACCTTCAAGATTTCTTGTTTATTTAAGATCATTAGTTCATTAATAGTCATTGTGATTATTGTAAAATAAACCAAATGATACAAGCATGTATTCCAAAATTTTATTAGTAAACAATTTAAATTACAAAAACACGTTTTATTTTTCACTTTCTTTCAGAAACTACTAGCAAGCTAGCAGTAAAATATTTTTAAGTTCTTGTCCTTCGCTGCTCAGAATTTGCATCTCCAATTGGTTTGCAGACAAAGGAGAATAAATCTTTTTGAAATGTAATTTAGTAAAGATATAAAAGTTTACTGCGCATAATTTTATGTGCACTAAAATATGCATAAAGATAAATAAGTATCCAATTTTAGCGGAAAGGGTGTCAAAAAAACTAAATTTAATTATTTTGAAGTCTTTTATTATGAATTTAATTTATTCATAAAATTTTTAATCAAACACCACAAGAAAACAATTTCCGATAAGTTTGACTCGACATGTAAATGTACAGATCGAAAACAATAAACATAATAATATTGCATTTTAAATAAATAATATATAGTTTATCAAAAACAAAAATATACAATCAAAAAAACAAATTTATAACCTACTAACTATTTTTTGTGGTATCTAACAATTTAAAAAAATTATCACTAATTTTTTTCTATATGAACTCCCATAGAAATGTATGATTTTTGTGACACTAAACAACTTTTAAGTCTGAATTAGGTACTGTTAACTTACAACCAAAACTAAAAAATAAATAAATAGACATAAGAAGGTAAGAAAAAAAAATTAATATCGTATCTTGGCAATAAAAAAAAAAAAGTACAGACATAAGTTTTTATGATTTAAAAAATATATATTGACGGTTGAAAGGAAAAAAGTTATCAAGCGACATATGGGCAAAGGAAAATGATAACAAGCAATATAATAATGATCATGTCGCTTTCCTTTTATACATTAACTTTTCCTTTCCGCCGTCGATATGTATTTATTTCATTCTTATGAAAGAAATTGCATTTAATTATTAGATGTCAGTTATTAACAGCCTGCACATATGGGGCAAACACGAAACTGGATAAGCAAGCAAATGCCAATAATATGATCGACATAATCAACTGCTATCAACAGTAAAACATACTTTTTCCTTTCCGCCGTAAATATGTATGGTAAATATGTTAATAAAAGGAAATTTCATACAAATAATACCCATGTTGCATATATGCCAAAATCAATGTAAATCAAAATAATTATTTATCGAAATCAATTACTGTGAAATGGAATAATCTCTTACTGCTACAACCAAGCATACTACAATCACCATTGCCGTTTTTGATGATTAAAATCAGGATGTATCCACGTTATTACTAGCAAAGCGACATTTTACGTTACGCGTCTGTTTCAAACGCATAAAAAAATCAGAGGGTTGTCGATAACCAAAAATTTTATCTCATGCTGATCTATAGTGTACAAGGACGCAGAAAGGACATCAAACTCAGCTGATAATATGTTTTTAATTTTGCATGTAAATGAATATTTTATATCCGTTTAATACGCAGGAAAAACATCGACCATTATTATTGTACATGACGTCAAACATCAAATTCTCTGCATTTTATCCTTTGGTAGTCAAAAAACACATTCATATTATGCAGGAGAACATGAAAATAAAATAATTTTGCTTATTTCATATGTATTTGAACATGAGGAAATATTTCCTTGCATTTTTTATACATACACACATGATAAATATATACATTTATTTACAATTTTTAATATTATCAAGATAAATCGTATTTTACTGTATGACTTGATTACTATTTTCAAGCACGAGCCGCTTATGACTTCATTGAAAATGTATATGTGCAAATACAAAATGATTGCATAGCCTTCATTTTAACACCAAAAAATTCCACATAAATTCTGGATTTAATTTCATTTTAGTAGAAGAATAATATTATTTTATAAGACATGGTTTCTGCCAGTCTTTCATGAACGCTATCAAACATGATTAGAGGTGTTTGTAATATTTACAAACTGATCACATGTAACTTGACATATTATCATCTATGTAAGTTCAGTAGATGAGCCATTTAAATTCAAATACATATAAACAACATTTTTTGAAATGAATACAAATACTTGAAGACAAATTACTGGATTACTGAAATAATTTGAATTTGGATTACTGAATTACTGAAATATTTTTGAAATAATTACATATTTTTGCTGATTTTAGTTGAGGGAAATAAGACGTATTTATTGGTAGATTCAAATTTTGAAATTGACCAATAGGTGTCTTGCAGTAGGTCAAAACAATACCACAAATAAATCATGTTCATTTAAAAAAGAAGCAATATCATATTTGTGTTTAATCTTTATTTGAATTAACGCACAGTAGCGAAAATACATTTCCTAATACAAAACAAAGAATGTATGAAATTTATAACATTATTTTTTGTTAGCGAAATTCAATAGTAAACAACATATTGAGTGTGTCCAAATACTTGCAGACAAAAACTGGATTTCACCCATTACAGGCTAACAAGATGATTAACATTTGACATGTCAAATTGTAAATTCAATGGTGATTGTCTTTCCTGGACATTTTAATCAATAGCTCATACGCGGTATTGAACTTACATAGACCATATTTGCATTTAATTTAGTCGGTTGGTGGTTGTGAATGATGAACTCGAACATACTTGAACTTGGGACAATATTTATTTAGCGAGGGCAATAAGTTCAGGATAGACCTACATAGTAGTGACAAAGTTAAGAGTTTTTTGACTGATTAGCTCTTGTGGTACCTGAATCAATCTAATAAATTCATAGAAATCAACCGAGCGTTTTAAATATGAAAACAGTAGTAAAAATGAAAAAAAAATACTCTCCAGATCATTTGGTGGGTAATATTATCATTTTAAATCAAGATATTTACTCAAGATGATGTGTAAAGAGGATGAAGGCTTATGTTTGATTTAATTTTAAATGAATTACAGTACTGAAAATAAATTTATACTACCTAGAACTAATTTATCTTAAAAATAGTTTGAGGCGCTGAAGGCTTTTACGGGGTTTGTGGTAAAATAATTTCTAAATATTTAAGTCTTTATGTTTTTTAAATAGGTTTGTATATTTATAACAATACAGTCAAGGCAATAGATGGCATTTGTTTATGAAAGTCGAATAGCCATGCTTCCATAAGTACTCAAATCTTATTAAAATGTCGCTTATGTTTCACTGGCCCTCAGTGCCTCATTTATACAAAGATGGAACATTATTTTCCATACCTCTGTTCACAATTCCCATACTGCAGCAACAGTTCCACAAACGGTTCTACCTGTATGTGGTGATGACTACCCAAATTAAGGAATTCTGTTAGTCTAATGTGCCATGGTAAAAGACCATTCGTTTTGCAAACCTTACCACAGTATATTGCTAGATTAGGTTCAGGAAAAGGAAATGAATTGGCCAATAGCGCGCCGAAGTAATCGACATTAATGAGACTGGGTTCAACTGATCCAACGGTAACACTATCACAAATGTTTCTGACTACGGAAACAATTTTTTTTCTTCCCATCATCGTCTGACAGAAGACTGACTGTAATTTTATTACTAGTTCCATTCTTGTAACCGTTCATGTCTTGCTGGCTGGCCCACTTAATGTGGCCAGGAACGTTGGCTTTGAGCTTCTGAGCGGCATCTATTAACTTATCTTCATTTTTATTCAACTCTCCTGAAACAAAAAATACAAAACATTATACATATAGGTATACTTTGTGAAATTAGGAAAGCTAAAATTTTAACTGAACCTCGACAAAAATGTTCACCAATTTGTGTGTATGGTTTATCAAATGTAAAAAAACAACACCATTGTACTTAATCTATTGTTATTTTGCTATAAAATGAATAAGTTTCATGTTATATTGTTTAAATTAGCGATACGTACATAAAAATCTGTGTAACTGATATAGTACGACGTGTTGAGGCTTTTCTTAATACCCTATGTCAATATTTTGCCTTATGTATTCACCACTGTCAAAAAAAAAA
>JAGVSP010001228.1:0-32500 GCA_022494985.1 Micrasema minimum
GGGGGGGAGGGGGGGGGGGGGGGGGAGGGGGGGGGGGGGGGGGGGGGGGGGGGGGGGGGGGGGGGGGGGGGGGGGGAGGGGGGGGGGAGGGGGGGGGGGGGGGGGGGGGATGGGGGGGGGGGGGGGGGGGGGGGGGGGGGGGGGGGGGAGGGGAGGGGGGGGGGGGGGGGGGGGGGGGGGGGGGGGGGGGGGGGGGGGGGGGGGGGGGGGGGGGGGGGGGGGGGGGGGGGGGGGGGGGGGGGGGGGGGGAGGGGGGGGGGGGGGGGGGGGGGGGGGGGGGGGGGGGGGGGGGGGGGGGGGGGGGGGGGGGGGGGGGGGGGGGGGGGGGGGGGGGGGGGGGGGAGGGGGGGGGGGGGGGGGGGGGGGGGGGGGGGGGGGGGGGGGGGGGGGGGGGGGGGGGGGGGGGGGGGGGGGGGGGGGGGGGGGGGGGGGGGGGGGGGGGGGGGGGGGGGGGGGGGGGGGGGGGGGGGGGGGGGGGGGGGGGGGGGGGGGGGGGGGGGGGGGGGGGGGGGGGGGGGGGGGGGGGGGGGGGGGGGGGGGGGGGGGGGGGGGGGGGGGGGGGGGGGGGGGGGGGGGGGGGGGGGGGGGGGGGGGGGGGGGGGGGGGGGGGGGGGGGGGGGGGGGGGGGGGGGGGGGGGGGGGGGGGGGGGGGGGGGGGGGGGGGGGGGGGGGGGGGGGGGGGGGGGGGGGGGGGGGGGGGGGGGGGGGGGGGGGGGGGGGGGGGGGGGGGGGGGGGGGGGGGGGGGGGGGGGGGGGGGGGGGGGGGGGGGGGGGGGGGGGGGGGGGGGGGGGGGGGGGGGGGGGGGGGGGGGGGGGGGGGAGGGGGGGGGGGGGGGGGGGGGGGGGGGGGGGGGGGGGGGGGGGGGGGGGGGGGGGGGGGGGGGGGGGGGGGGGGGGGGGGGGGGGGGGGGGGGGGGGGGGGGGGGGGGGGGGGGGGGGGGGGGGGGGGGGGGGGGGGGGGGGGGGGGGGGGGGGGGGGGGGGGGGGGGGGGGGGGGGGGGGGGGGGGGGGGGGGGGGGGGGGGGGGGGGGGGGGGGGGGGGGGGGGGGGGGGGGGGGGGGGGGGGGGGGGGGGGGGGGGGGGGGGGGGGGGGGGGGGGGGGGGGGGGGGGGGGGGGGGGGGGGGGGGGGGGGGGGGGGGGGGGGGGGGGGGGGGGGGGGGGGGGGGGGGGGGGGGGGGGGGGGGGGGGGGGGGGGGGGGGGGGGGGGGGGGGGGGGGGGGGGGGGGGGGGGGGGGGGGGGGGGGGGGGGGGGGGGGGGGGGGGGGGGGGGGGGGGGGGGGGGGGGGGGGGGGGGGGGGGGGGGGGGGGGGGGGGGGGGGGGGGGGGGGGGGGGGGGGGGGGGGGGTGGGGGGGGGGGGGGGGGGGGGGGGGGGGGGGGGGGGGGGGGGGGGGGGGGGGGGGGGGGGGGGGGGGGGGGGGGGGGGGGGGGGGGGGGGGGGGGGGGGGGGGGGGGGGGGGGGGGGGGGGGGGGGGGGGGGGGGGGGGGGGGGGGGGGGGGGGGGGGGGGGGGGGGGGGGGGGGGGGGGGGGGGGGGGGGGGGGGGGGGGGGGGGGGGGGGGGGGGGGGGGGGGGGGGGGGGGGGGGGGGGGGGGGGGGGGGGGGGGGGGGGGGGGGGGGGGGGGGGGGGGGGGGGGGGGGGGGGGGGGGGGGGGGGGGGGGGGGGGGGGGGGGGGGGGGGGGGGGGGGGGGGGGGGGGGGGGGGGGGGGGGGGGGGGGGGGGGGGGGGGGGGGGGGGGGGGGGGGGGGGGGGGGGGGGGGGGGGGGGGGGGGGGGGGGGGGGGGAAGGGGGGGGGGAGGGGGGGGGGGGGGGGGGGGGGGGGGGGGGGGGGGGGGGGGGGGGGGGGGGGGGGGGGGGGGGGGGGGGGGGGGGGGGGGGGGGGGGGGGGGGGGGGGGGGGGGGGGGGGGGGGGGGGGGGGGGGGGGGGGGGGGGGGGGGGGGGGGGGGGGGGGGGGGGGGGGGGGGGGGGGGGGGGGGGGGGGGGGGGGGGGGGGGGGGGGGGGGGGGGGGGGGGGGGGGGGGGGGGGGGGGGGGGGGGGGGGGGGGGGGGGGGGGGGGGGGGGGGGGGGGGGGGGGGGGGGGGGGGGGGGGGGGGGGGGGGGGGGGGGGGGGGGGGGGGGGGGGGGGGGGGGGGGGGGGGGGGGGGGGGGGGGGGGGGGGGGGGGGGGAGGGGGGGGGGGGGGGGGGGGGGGGGGGGGGGGGGGGGGGGGGGGGGGGGGGGGGGGGGGGGGGGGGGGGGGGGGGGGGGGGAGGGGGAGGGGGGGGGGGGGGGGGGGGGGGGGGGGGGGGGGGGGGGGGGGGGGGGGGGGGGGGGGGGGGGGGGGGGGGGGGGGGGGGGGGGGGGGGGGGGGGGGGGGGGGGGGGGGGGGGGGGGGGGGGGGGGGGGGGGGGGGGGGGGGGGGGGGGGGGGGGGGGGGGGGGGGGGGGGGGGGGGGGGGGGGGGGGGGGGGGGGGGGGGGGGGGGGGGGGGGGGGGGGGGGGGGGGGGGGGGGGGGGGGGGGGGGGGGGGGGGGGGGGGGGGGGGGGGGGGGGGGGGGGGGGGGGGGGGGGGGGGGGGGGGGGGGGGGGGGGGGGGGGGGGGGGGGGGGGGGGGGGGGGGGGGGGGGGGGGGGGGGGGGGGGGGGGGGGGGGGGGGGGGGGGGGGGGGGGGGGGGGGGGGGGGGGGGGGGGGGGGGGGGGGGGGGGGGGGGGGGGGGGGGGGGGGGGGGGGGGGGGGGGGGGGGGGGGGGGGGGGGGGGGGGGGGGGGGGGGGGGGGGGGGGGGGGGGGGGGGGGGGGGGGGGGGGGGGGGGGGGGGGGGGGGGGGGGGGGGGGGGGGGGGGGGGGGGGGGGGGGGGGGGGGGGGGGGGGGGGGGGGGGGGGGGGGGGGGGGGGGGGGGGGGGGGGGGGGGGGGGGGGGGGGGGGGGGGGGGGGGGGGGGGGGGGGGGGGGGGGGGGGGGGGGGGGGGGGGGGGGGGGGGGGGGGGGGGGGGGGGGGGGGGGGGGGGGGGGGGGGGGGGGGGGGGGGGGGGGGGGGGGGGGGGGGGGGGGGGGGGGGGGGGGGGGGGGGGGGGGGGGGGGGGGGGGGGGGGGGGGGGGGGGGGGGGGGGGGGGGGGGGGGGGGGGGGGGGGGGGGGGGGGGGGGGGGGGGGGGGGGGGGAGGGGGGGGGGGGGGGGGGGGGGGGGGGGGGGGGGGGGGGGGGGGGAGGGGGGGGGGGGGGGGGGGGGGGGGGGGGGGGGGGGGGGGGGGGGGGGGGGGGGGGGGGGGGGGGGGGGGGGGGGGGGGGGGGGGGGGGGGGGGGGGGGGGGGGGGGGGGGGGGGGGGGGGGGGGGGGGGGGGGGGGGGGGGGGGGGGGGGGGGGGGGGGGGGGGGGGGGGGGGGGGGGGGGGGGGGGGGGGGGGGGGGGGGGGGGGGGGGGGGGGGGGGGGGGGGGGGGGGGGGGGGGGGGGGGGGGGGGGGGGGGGGGGGGGGGGGGGGGGGGGGGGGGGGGGGGGGGGGGGGGGGGGGGGGGGGGGGGGGGGGGGGGGGGGGGGGGGGGGGGGGGGGGGGGGGGGGGGGGGGGGGGGGGGGGGGGGGGGGGGGGGGGGGGGGGGGGGGGGGGGGGGGGGGGGGGGGGGGGGGGGGGGGGGGGGGGGGGGGGGGGGGGGGGGGGGGGGGGGGGGGGGGGGGGGGGTGGGGGGGGGGGGGGGGGGGGGGGGGGGGGGGGGGGGGGGGGGGGGGGGGGGGGGGGGGGGGGGGGGGGGGGGGGGGGGGGGGGGGGGGGGGGGGGGGGGGGGGGGGGGGGGGGGGGGGGGGGGGGGGGGGGGGGGGGGGGGGGGGGGGGGGGGGGGGGGGGGGGGGGGGGGGGGGGGGGGGGGGGGGGGGGGGGGGGGGGGGGGGGGGGGGGGGGGGGGGGGGGGGGGGGGGGGGGGGGGGGGGGGGGGGGGGGGGGGGGGGGGGGGGGGGGGGGGGGGGGGGGGGGGGGGGGGGGGGGGGGGGGGGGGGGGGGGGGGGGGGGGGGGGGGGGGGGGGGGGGGGGGGGGGGGGGGGGGGGGGGGGGGGGGGGGGGGGGGGGGGGGGGGGGGGGGGGGGGGGGGGGGGGGGGGGGGGGGGGGGGGGGGGGGGGGGGGGGGGGGGGGGGGGGGGGGGGGGGGGGGGGGGGGGGGGGGGAGGGGGGGGGGGGGGGGGGGGGGGGGGGGGGGGGGGGGGGGGGGGGGGGGGGGGGGGGGGGGGGGGGGGGGGGGGGGGGGGGGGGGGGGGGGGGGGGGGGGGGGGGGGGGGGGGGGGGGGGGGGGGGGGGGGGGGGGGGGGGGGGGGGGGGGGGGGGGGGGGGGGGGGGGGGGGGGGGGGGGGGGGGGGGGGGGGGGGGGGGGGGGGGGGGGGGGGGGGGGGGGGGGGGGGGGGGGGGGGGGGGGGGGGGGGGGGGGGGGGGGGGGGGGGGGGGGGGGGGGGGGGGGGGGGGGGGGGGGGGGGGGGGGGGGGGGGGGGGGGGGGGGGGGGGGGGGGGGGGGGGGGGGGGGGGGGGGGGGGGGGGGGGGGGGGGGGGGGGGGGGGGGGGGGGGGGGGGGGGGGGGGGGGGGGGGGGGGGGGGGGGGGGGGGGGGGGGGGGGGGGGGGGGGGGGGGGGGGGGGGGGGGGAGGGGGGGGGGGGGGGGGGGGGGGGGGGGGGGGGGGGGGGGGGGGGGGGGGGGGGGGGGGGGGGGGGGGGGGGGGGGGGGGGGGGGGGGGGGGGGGGGGGGGGGGGGGGGGGGGGGGGGGGGGGGGGGGGGGGGGGGGGGGGGGGGGGGGGGGGGGGGGGGGGGGGGGGGGGGGGGGGGGGGGGGGGGGGGGGGGGGGGGGGGGGGGGGGGGGGGGGGGGGGGGGGGGGGGGGGGGGGGGGGGGGGGGGGGGGGGGGGGGGGGGGGGGGGGGGGGGGGGGGGGGGGGGGGGGGGGGGGGGGGGGGGGGGGGGGGGGGGGGGGGGGGGGGGGGGGGGGGGGGGGGGGGGGGGGGGGGGGGGGGGGGGGGGGGGGGGGGGGGGGGGGGGGGGGGGGGGGGGGGGGGGGGGGGGGGGGGGGGGGGGGGGGGGGGGGGGGGGGGGGGGGGGGGGGGGGGGGGGGGGGGGGGGGGGGGGGGGGGGGGGGGGGGGGGGGGGGGGGGGGGGGGGGGGGGGGGGGGGGGGGGGGGGGGGGGGGGGGGGGGGGGGGGGGGGGGGGGGGGGGGGGGGGGGGGGGGGGGGGGGGGGGGGGGGGGGGGGGGGGGGGGGGGGGGGGGGGGGGGGGGGGGGGGGGGGGGGGGGGGGGGGGGGGGGGGGGGGGGGGGGGGGGGGGGGGGGGGGGGGGGGGGGGGGGGGGGGGGGGGGGGGGGGGGGGGGGGGGGGGGGGGGGGGGGGGGGGGGGGGGGGGGGGGGGGGGGGGGGGGGGGGGGGGGGGGGGGGGGGGGGGGGGGGGGGGGGGGGGGGGGGGGGGGGGGGGGGGGGGGGGGGGGGGGGGGGGGGGGGGGGGGGGGGGGGGGGGGGGGGGGGGGGGGGGGGGGGGGGGGGGGGGGGGGGGGGGGGGGGGGGGGGGGGGGGGGGGGGGGGGGGGGGGGGGGGGGGGGGGGGGGGGGGGGGGGGGGGGGGGGGGGGGGGGGGGGGAGGGGGGGGGGGGGGGGGGGGGGGGGGGGGGGGGGGGGGGGGGGGGGGGGGGGGGGGGGGGGGGGGGGGGGGGGGGGGGGGGGGGGGGGGGGGGGGGGGGGGGGGGGGGGGGGGGGGGGGGGGGGGGGGGGGGGGGGGGGGGGGGGGGGGGGGGGGGGGGGGGGGGGGGGGGGGGGGGGGGGGGGGGGGGGGGGGGGGGGGGGGGGGGGGGGGGGGGGGGGGGGGGGGGGGGGGGGGGGGGGGGGGGGGGGGGGGGGGGGGGGGGGGGGGGGGAGGGGGGGGGGGGGGGGGGGGGGGGGGGGGGGGGGGGGGGGGGGGGGGGGGGGGGGGGGGGGGGGGGGGGGGGGGGGGGGGGGGGGGGGGGGGGGGGGGGGGGGGGGGGGGGGGGGGGGGGGGGGGGGGGGGGGGGGGGGGGGGGGGGGGGGGGGGGGGGGGGGGGGGGGGGGGGGGGGGGGGGGGGGGGGGGGGGGGGGGGGGGGGGGGGGGGGGGGGGGGGGGGGGGGGGGGGGGGGGGGGGGGGGGGGGGGGGGGGGGGGGGGGGGGGGGGGGGGGGGGGGGGGGGGGGGGGGGGGGGGGGGGGGGGGGGGGGGGGGGGGGGGGGGGGGGGGGGGGGGGGGGGGGGGGGGGGGGGGGGGGGGGGGGGGGGGGGGGGGGGGGGGGGGGGGGGGGGGGGGGGGGGGGGGGGGGGGGGGGGGGGGGGGGGGGGGGGGGGGGGGGGGGGGGGGGGGGGGGGGGGGGGGGGGGGGGGGGGGGGGGGGGGGGGGGGGGGGGGGGGGGGGGGGGGGGGGGGGGGGGGGGGGGGGGGGGGGGGGGGGGGGGGGGGGGGGGGGGGGGGGGGGGGGGGGGGGGGGGGGGGGGGGGGGGGGGGGGGGGGGGGGGGGGGGGGGGGGGGGGGGGGGGGGGGGGGGGGGGGGGGGGGGGGGGGGGGGGGGGGGGGGGGGGGGGGGGGGGGGGGGGGGAGGAGGGGGGGGGGGGGGGGGGGGGGGGGGGGGGGGGGGGGGGGGGGGGGGGGGGGGGGGGGGGGGGGGGGGGGGGGGGGGGGGGGGGGGGGGGGGGGGGGGGGGGGGGGGGGGGGGGGGGGGGGGGGGGGGGGGGGGGGGGGGGGGGGGGGGGGGGGGGGGGGGGGGGGGGGGGGGGGGGGGGGGGGGGGGGGGGGGGGGGGGGGGGGGGGGGGGGGGGGGGGGGGGGGGGGGGGGGGGGGGGGGGGGGGGGGGGGGGGGGGGGGGGGGGGGGGGGGGGGGGGGGGGGGGGGGGGGGGGGGGGGGGGGGGGGGGGGGGGGGGGGGGGGGGGGGGGGGGGGGGGGGGGGGGGGGGGGGGGGGGGGGGGGGGGGGGGGGGGGGGGGGGGGGGGGGGGGGGGGGGGGGGGGGGGGGGGGGGGGGGGGGGGGGGGGGGGGGGGGGGGGGGGGGGGGGGGGGGGGGGGGGGGGGGGGGGGGGGGTGGGGGGGGGGGGGGGGGGGGGGGGGGGGGGGGGGGGGGGGGGGGGGGGGGGGGGGGGGGGGGGGGGGGGGGGGGGGGGGGGGGGGGGGGGGGGGGGGGGGGGGGGGGGGGGGGGGGGGGGGGGGGGGGGGGGGGGGGGGGGGGGGGGGGGGGGGGGGGGGGGGGGGGGGGGGGGGGGGGGGGGGGGGGGGGGGGGGGGGGGGGGGGGGGGGGGGGGGGGGGGGGGGGGGGGGGGGGGGGGGGGGGGGGGGGGGGGGGGGGGGGGGGGGGGGGGGGGGGGGGGGGGGGGGGGGGGGGGGGGGGGGGGGGGGGGGGGGGGGGGGGGGGGGGGGGGGGGGGGGGGGGGGGGGGGGGGGGGGGGGGGGGGGGGGGGGGGGGGGGGGGGGGGGGGGGGGGGGGGGGGGGGGGGGGGGGGGGGGGGGGGGGGGGGGGGGGGGGGGGGGGGGGGGGGGGGGGGGGGGGGGGGGGGGGGGGGGGGGGGGGGGGGGGGGGGGGAGGGGGGGGGGGGGGGGGGGGGGGGGGGGGGGGGGGGGGGGGGGGGGGGGGGGGGGGGGGGGGGGGGGGGGGGGGGGGGGGGGGGGGGGGGGGGGGGGGGGGGGGGGGGGGGGGGGGGGGGGGGGGGGGGGGGGGGGGGGGGGGGGGGGGGGGGGGGGGGGGGGGGGGGGGGGGGGGGGGGGGGGGGGGGGGGGGGGGGGGGGGGGGGGGGGGGGGGGGGGGGGGGGGGGGGGGGGGGGGGGGGGGGGGGGGGGGGGGGGGGGGGGGGGGGGGGGGGGGGGGGGGGGGGGGGGGGGGGGGGGGGGGGGGGGGGGGGGGGGGGGGGGGGGGGGGGGGGGGGGGGGGGGGGGGGGGGGGGGGGGGGGGGGGGGGGGGGGGGGGGGGGGGGGGGGGGGGGGGGGGGGGGGGGGGGGGGGGGGGGGGGGGGGGGGGGGGGGGGGGGGGGGGGGGGGGGGGGGGGGGGGGGGGGGGGGGGGGGGGGGGGGGGGGGGGGGGGGGGGGGGGGGGGGGGGGGGGGGGGGGGGGGGGGGGGGGGGGGGGGGGGGGGGGGGGGGGGGGGGGGGGGGGGGGGGGGGGGGGGGGGGGGGGGGGGGGGGGGGGGGGGGGGGGGGGGGGGGGGGGGGGGGGGGGGGGGGGGGGGGGGGGGGGGGGGGGGGGGGGGGGGGGGGGGGGGGGGGGGGGGGGGGGGGGGGGGGGGGGGGGGGGGGGGGGGGGGGGGGGGGGGGGGGGGGGGGGGGGGGGGGGGGGGGGGGGGGGGGGGGGGGGGGGGGGGGGGGGGGGGGGGGGGGGGGGGGGGGGGGGGGGGGGGGGGGGGGGGGGGGGGGGGGGGGGGGGGGGGGGGGGGGGGGGGGGGGGGGGGGGGGGGGGGGGGGGGGGGGGGGGGGGGGGGGGGGGGGGGGGGGGGGGGGGGGGGGGGGGGGGGGGGGGGGGGGGGGGGGGGGGGGGGGGGGGGGGGGGGGGGGGGGGGGGGGGGGGGGGGGGGGGGGGGGGGGGGGGGGGGGGGGGGGGGGGGGGGGGGGGGGGGGGGGGGGGGGGGGGGGGGGGGGGGGGGGGGGGGGGGGGGGGGGGGGGGGGGGGGGGGGGGGGGGGGGGGGGGGGGGGGGGGGGGGGGGGGGGGGGGGGGGGGGGGGGGGGGGGGGGGGGGGGGGGGGGGGGGGGGGGGGGGGGGGGGGGGGGGGGGGGGGGGGGGGGGGGGGGGGGGGGGGGGGGGGGGGGGGGGGGGGGGGGGGGGGGGGGGGGGGGGGGGGGGGGGGGGGGGGGGGGGGGGGGGGGGGGGGGGGGGGGGGGGGGGGGGGGGGGGGGGGGGGGGGGGGGGGGGGGGGGGGGGGGGGGGGGGGGGGGGGGGGGGGGGGGGGGGGGGGGGGGGGGGGGGGGGGGGGGGGGGGGGGGGGGGGGGGGGGGGGGGGGGGGGGGGGGGGGGGGGGGGGGGGGGGGGGGGGGGGGGGGGGGGGGGGGGGGGGGGGGGGGGGGGGGGGGGGGGGGGGGGGGGGGGGGGGGGGGGGGGGGGGGGGGGGGGGGGGGGGGGGGGGGGGGGGGGGGGGGGGGGGGGGGGGGGGGGGGGGGGGGGGGGGGGGGGGGGGGGGGGGGGGGGGGGGGGGGGGGGGGGGGGGGGGGGGGGGGGGGGGGGGGGGGGGGGGGGGGGGGGGGGGGGGGGGGGGGGGGGGGGGGGGGGGGGGGGGGGGGGGGGGGGGGGGGGGGGGGGGGGGGGGGGGGGGGGGGGGGGGGGGGGGGGGGGGGGGGGGGGGGGGGGGGGGGGGGGGGGGGGGGGGGGGGGGGGGGGGGGGGGGGGGGGGGGGGGGGGGGGGGGGGGGGGGGGGGGGGGGGGGGGGGGGGGGGGGGGGGGGGGGGGGGGGGGGGGGGGGGGGGGGGGGGGGGGGGGGGGGGGGGGGGGGGGGGGGGGGGGGGGGGGGGGGGGGGGGGGGGGGGGGGGGGGGGGGGGGGGGGGGGGGGGGGGGGGGGGGGGGGGGGGGGGGGGGGGGGGGGGGGGGGGGGGGGGGGGGGGGGGGGGGGGGGGGGGGGGGGGGGGGGGGGGGGGGGGGGGGGGGGGGGGGGGGGGGGGGGGGGGGGGGGGGGGGGGGGGGGGGGGGGGGGGGGGGGGGGGGGGGGGGGGGGGGGGGGGGGGGGGGGGGGGGGGGGGGGGGGGGGGGGGGGGGGGGGGGGGGGGGGGGGGGGGGGGGGGGGGGGGGGGGGGGGGGGGGGGGGGGGGGGGGGGGGGGGGGGGGGGGGGGGGGGGGGGGGGGGGGGGGGGGGGGGGGGGGGGGGGGGGGGGGGGGGGGGGGGGGGGGGGGGGGGGGGGGGGGGGGGGGGGGGGGGGGGGGGGGGGGGGGGGGGGGGGGGGGGGGGGGGGGGGGGGGGGGGGGGGGGGGGGGGGGGGGGGGGGGGGGGGGGGGGGGGGGGGGGGGGGGGGGGGGGGGGGGTGGGGGGGGGGGGGGGGGGGGGGGGGGGGGGGGGGGGGGGGGGGGGGGGGGGGGGGGGGGGGGGGGGGGGGGGGGGGGGGGGGGGGGGGGGGGGGGGGGGGGGGGGGGGGGGGGGGGGGGGGGGGGGGGGGGGGGGGGGGGGGGGGGGGGGGGGGGGGGGGGGGGGGGGGGGGGGGGGGGGGGGGGGGGGGGGGGGGGGGGGGGGGGGGGGGGGGGGGGGGGGGGGGGGGGGGGGGGGGGGGGGGGGGGGGGGGGGGGGGGGGGGGGGGGGGGGGGGGGGGGGGGGGGGGGGGGGGGGGGGGGGGGGGGGGGGGGGGGGGGGGGGGGGGGGGGGGGGGGGGGGGGGGGGGGGGGGGGGGGGGGGGGGGGGGGGGGGGGGGGGGGGGGGGGGGGGGGGGGGGGGGGGGGGGGGGGGGGGGGGGGGGGGGGGGGGGGGGGGGGGGGGGGGGGGGGGGGGGGGGGGGGGGGGGGGGGGGGGGGGGGGGGGGGGGGGGGGGGGGGGGGGGGGGGGGGGGGGGGGGGGGGGGGGGGGGGGGGGGGGGGGGGGGGGGGGGGGGGGGGGGGGGGGGGGGGGGGGGGGGGGGGGGGGGGGGGGGGGGGGGGGGGGGGGGGGGGGGGGGGGGGGGGGGGGGGGGGGGGGGGGGGGGGGGGGGGGGGGGGGGGGGGGGGGGGGGGGGGGGGGGGGGGGGGGGGGGGGGGGGGGGGGGGGGGGGGGGGGGGGGGGGGGGGGGGGGGGGGGGGGGGGGGGGGGGGGGGGGGGGGGGGGGGGGGGGGGGGGGGGGGGGGGGGGGGGGGGGGGGGGGGGGGGGGGGGGGGGGGGGGGGGGGGGGGGGGGGGGGGGGGGGGGGGGGGGGGGGGGGGGGGGGGGGGGGGGGGGGGGGGGGGGGGGGGGGGGGGGGGGGGGGGGGGGGGGGGGGGGGGGGGGGGGGGGGGGGGGGGGGGGGGGGGGGGGGGGGGGGGGGGGGGGGGGGGGGGGGGGGGGGGGGGGGGGGGGGGGGGGGGGGGGGGGGGGGGGGGGGGGGGGGGGGGGGTGGGGGGGGGGGGGGGGGGGGGGGGGGGGGGGGGGGGGGGGGGGGGGGGGGGGGGGGGGGGGGGGGGGGGGGGGGGGGGGGGGGGGGGGGGGGGGGGGGGGGGGGGGGGGGGGGGGGGGGGGGGGGGGGGGGGGGGGGGGGGGGGGGGGGGGGGGGGGGGGGGGGGGGGGGGGGGGGGGGGGGGGGGGGGGGGGGGGGGGGGGGGGGGGGGGGGGGGGGGGGGGGGGGGGGGGGGGGGGGGGGGGGGGGGGGGGGGGGGGGGGGGGGGGGGGGGGGGGGGGGGGGGGGGGGGGGGGGGGGGGGGGGGGGGGGGGGGGGGGGGGGGGGGGGGGGGGGGGGGGGGGGGGAGGGGGGGGGGGGGGGGGGGGGGGGGGGGGGGGGGGGGGGGGGGGGGGGGGGGGGGGGGGGGGGGGGGGGGGGGGGGGGGGGGGGGAGGGGGGGGGGGGGGGGGGGGGGGGGGGGGGGGGGGGGGGGGGGGGGGGGGGGGGGGGGGGGGGGGGGGGGGGGGGGGGGGGGGGGGGGGGGGGGGGGGGGGGGGGGGGGGGGGGGGGGGGGGGGGGGGGGGGGGGGGGGGGGGGGGGGGGGGGGGGGGGGGGGGGGGGGGGGGGGGGGGGGGGGGGGGGGGGGGGGGGGGGGGGGGGGGGGGGGGGGGGGGGGGGGGGGGGGGGGGGGGGGGGGGGGGGGGGGGGGGGGGGGGGGGGGGGGGGGGGGGGGGGGGGGGGGGGGGGGGGGGGGGGGGGGGGGGGGGGGGGGGGGGGGGGGGGGGGGGGGGGGGGGGGGGGGGGGGGGGGGGGGGGGGGGGGGGGGGGGGGGGGGGGGGGGGGGGGGGGGGGGGGGGGGGGGGGGGGGGGGGGGGGGGGGGGGGGGGGGGGGGGGGGGGGGGGGGGGGGGGGGGGGGGGGGGGGGGGGGGGGGGGGGGGGGAGGGGGGGGGGGGGGGGGGGGGGGGGGGGGGGGGGGGGGGGGGGGGGGGGGGGGGGGGGGGGGGGGGGGGGGGGGGGGGGGGGGGGGGGGGGGGGGGGGGGGGGGGGGGGGGGGGGGGGGGGGGGGGGGGGGGGGGGGGGGGGGGGGGGGGGGGGGGGGGGGGGGGGGGGGGGGGGGGGGGGGGGGGGGGGGGGGGGGGGGGGGGGGGGGGGGGGGGGGGGGGGGGGGGGGGGGGGGGGGGGGGGGGGGGGGGGGGGGGGGGGGGGGGGGGGGGGGGGGGGGGGGGGGGGGGGGGGGGGGGGGGGGGGGGGGGGGGGGGGGGGGGGGGGGGGGGGGGGGGGGGGGGGGGGGGGGGGGGGGGGGGGGGGGGGGGGGGGGGGGGGGGGGGGGGGGGGGGGGGGGGGGGGGGGGGGGGGGGGGGGGGGGGGGGGGGGGGGGGGGGGGGGGGGGGGGGGGGGGGGGGGGGGGGGGGGGGGGGGGGGGGGGGGGGGGGGGGGGGGGGGGGGGGGGGGGGGGGGGGGGGGGGGGGGGGGGGGGGGGGGGGGGGGGGGGGGGGGGGGGGGGGGGGGGGGGGGGGGGGGGGGGGGGGGGGGGGGGGGGGGGGGGGGGGGGGGGGGGGGGGGGGGGGGGGGGGGGGGGGGGGGGGGGGGGGGGGGGGGGGGGGGGGGGGGGGGGGGGGGGGGGGGGGGGGGGGGGGGGGGGGGGGGGGGGGGGGGGGGGGGGGGGGGGGGGGGGGGGGGGGGGGGGGGGGGGGGGGGGGGGGGGGGGGGGGGGGGGGGGGGGGGGGGGGGGGGGGGGGGGGGGGGGGGGGGGGGGGGGGGGGGGGGGGGGGGGGGGGGGGGGGGGGGGGGGGGGGGGGGGGGGGGGGGGGGGGGGGGGGGGGGGGGGGGGGGGGGGGGGGGGGGGGGGGGGGGGGGGGGGGGGGGGGGGGGGGGGGGGGGGGGGGGGGGGGGGGGGGGGGGGGGGGGGGGGGGGGGGGGGGGGGGGGGGGGGGGGGGGGGGGGGGGGGGGGGGGGGGGGGGGGGGGGGGGGGGGGGGGGGGGGGGGGGGGGGGGGGGGGGGGGGGGGGGGGGGGGGGGGGGGGGGGGGGGGGGGGGGGGGGGGGGGGGGGGGGGGGGGGGGGGGGGGGGGGGGGGGGGGGGGGGGGGGGGGGGGGGGGGGGGGGGGGGGGGGGGGGGGGGGGGGGGGGGGGGGGGGGGGGGGGGGGGGGGGGGGGGGGGGGGGGGGGGGGGGGGGGGGGGGGGGGGGGGGGGGGGGGGGGGGGGGGGGGGGGGGGGGGGGGGGGGGGGGGGGGGGGGGGGGGGGGGGGGGGGGGGGGGGGGGGGGGGGGGGGGGGGGGGGGGGGGGGGGGGGGGGGGGGGGGGGGGGGGGGGGGGGGGGGGGGGGGGGGGGGGGGGGGGGGGGGGGGGGGGGGGGGGGGGGGGGGGGGGGGGGGGGGGGGGGGGGGGGGGGGGGGGGGGGGGGGGGGGGGGGGGGGGGGGGGGGGGGGGGTGGGGGGGGGGGGGGGGGGGGGGGGGGGGGGGGGGGGGGGGGGGGGGGGGGGGGGGGGGGGGGGGGGGGGGGGGGGGGGGGGGGGGGGGGGGGGGGGGGGGGGGGGGGGGGGGGGGGGGGGGGGGGGGGGGGGGGGGGGGGGGGGGGGGGGGGGGGGGGGGGGGGGGGGGGGGGGGGGGGGGGGGGGGGGGGGGGGGGGGGGGGGGGGGGGGGGGGGGGGGGGGGGGGGGGGGGGGGGGGGGGGGGGGGGGGGGGGGGGGGGGGGGGGGGGGGGGGGGGGGGGGGGGGGGGGGGGGGGGGGGGGGGGGGGGGGGGGGGGGGGGGGGGGGGGGGGGGGGGGGGGGGGGGGGGGGGGGGGGGGGGGGGGGGGGGGGGGGGGGGGGGGGGGGGGGGGGGGGGGGGGGGGGGGGGGGGGGGGGGGGGGGGGGGGGGGGGGGGGGGGGGGGGGGGGGGGGGGGGGGGGGGGGGGGGGGGGGGGGGGGGGGGGGGGGGGGGGGGGGGGGGGGGGGGGGGGGGGGGGGGGGGGGGGGGGGGGGGGGGGGGGGGGGGGGGGGGGGGGGGGGGGGGGGGGGGGGGGGGGGGGGGGGGGGGGGGGGGGGGGGGGGGGGGGGGGGGGGGGGGGGGGGGGGGGGGGGGGGGGGGGGGGGGGGGGGGGGGGGGGGGGGGGGGGGGGGGGGGGGGGGGGGGGGGGGGGGGGGGGGGGGGGGGGGGGGGGGGGGGGGGGGGGGGGGGGGGGGGGGGGGGGGGGGGGGGGGGGGGGGGGGGGGGGGGGGGGGGGGGGGGGGGGGGGGGGGGGGGGGGGGGGGGGGGGGGGGGGGGGGGGGGGGGGGGGGGGGGGGGGGGGGGGGGGGGGGGGGGGGGGGGGGGGGGGGGGGGGGGGGGGGGGGGGGGGGGGGGGGGGGGGGGGGGGGGGGGGGGGGGGGGGGGGGGGGGGGGGGGGGGGGGGGGGGGGGGGGGGGGGGGGGGGGGGGGGGGGGGGGGGGGGGGGGGGGGGGGGGGGGGGGGGGGGGGGGGGGGGGGGGGGGGGGGGGGGGGGGGGGGGGGGGGGGGGGGGGGGGGGGGGGGGGGGGGGGGGGGGGGGGGGGGGGGGGGGGGAGGGGGGGGGGGGGGGGGGGGGGGGGGGGGGGGGGGGGGGGGGGGGGGGGGGGGGGGGGGGGGGGGGGGGGGGGGGGGGGGGGGGGGGGGGGGGGGGGGGGGGGGGGGGGGGGGGGGGGGGGGGGGGGGGGGGGGGGGGGGGGGGGGGGGGGGGGGGGGGGGGGGGGGGGGGGGGGGGGGGGGGGGGGGGGGGGGGGGGGGGGGGGGGGGGGGGGGGGGGGGGGGGGGGGGGGGGGGGGGGGGGGGGGGGGGGGGGGGGGGGGGGGGGGGGGGGGGGGGGGGGGGGGGGGGGGGGGGGGGGGGGGGGGGGGGGGGGGGGGGGGGGGGGGGGGGGGGGGGGGGGGGGGGGGGGGGGGGGGGGGGGGGGGGGGGGGGGGGGGGGGGGGGGGGGGGGGGGGGGGGGGGGGGGGGGGGGGGGGGGGGGGGGGGGGGGGGGGGGGGGGGGGGGGGGGGGGGGGGGGGGGGGGGGGGGGGGGGGGGGGGGGGGGGGGGGGGGGGGGGGGGGGGGGGGGGGGGGGGGGGGGGGGGGGGGGGGGGGGGGGGGGGGGGGGGGGGGGGGGGGGGGGGGGGGGGGGGGGGGGGGGGGGGGGGGGGGGGGGGGGGGGGGGGGGGGGGGGGGGGGGGGGGGGGGGGGGGGGGGGGGGGGGGGGGGGGGGGGGGGGGGGGGGGGGGGGGGGGGGGGGGGGGGGGGGGGGGGGGGGGGGGGGGGGGGGGGGGGGGGGGGGGGGGGGGGGGGGGGGGGGGGGGGGGGGGGGGGGGGGGGGGGGGGGGGGGGGGGGGGGGGGGGGGGGGGGGGGGGGGGGGGGGGGGGGGGGGGGGGGGGGGGGGGGGGGGGGGGGGGGGGGGGGGGGGGGGGGGGGGGGGGGGGGGGGGGGGGGGGGGGGGGGGGGGGGGGGGGGGGGGGGGGGGGGGGGGGGGGGGGGGGGGGGGGGGGGGGGGGGGGGGGGGGGGGGGGGGGGGGGGGGGGGGGGGGGGGGGGGGGGGGGGGGGGGGGGGGGGGGGGGGGGGGGGGGGGGGGGGGGGGGGGGGGGGGGGGGGGGGGGGGGGGGGGGGGGGGGGGGGGGGGGGGGGGGGGGGGGGGGGGGGGGGGGGGGGGGGGGGGGGGGGGGGGGGGGGGGGGGGGGGGGGGGGGGGGGGGGGGGGGGGGGGGGGGGGGGGGGGGGGGGGGGGGGGGGGGGGGGGGGGGGGGGGGGGGGGGGGGGGGGGGGGGGGGGGGGGGGGGGGGGGGGGGGGGGGGGGGGGGGGGGGGGGGGGGGGGGGGGGGGGGGGGGGGGGGGGGGGGGGGGGGGGGGGGGGGGGGGGGGGGGGGGGGGGGGGGGGGGGGGGGGGGGGGGGGGGGGGGGGGGGGGGGGGGGGGGGGGGGGGGGGGGGGGGGGGGGGGGGGGGGGGGGGGGGGGGGGGGGGGGGGGGGGGGGGGGGGGGGGGGGGGGGGGGGGGGGGGGGGGGGGGGGGGGGGGGGGGGGGGGGGGGGGGGGGGGGGGGGGGGGGGGGGGGGGGGGGGGGGGGGGGGGGGGGGGGGGGGGGGGGGGGGGGGGGGGGGGGGGGGGGGGGGGGGGGGGGGGGGGGGGGGGGGGGGGGGGGGGGGGGGGGGGGGGGGGGGGGGGGGGGGGGGGGGGGGGGGGGGGGGGGGGGGGGGGGGGGGGGGGGGGGGGGGGGGGGGGGGGGGGGGGGGGGGGGGGGGGGGGGGGGGGGGGGGGGGGGGGGGGGGGGGGGGGGGGGGGGGGGGGGGGGGGGGGGGGGGGGGGGGGGGGGGGGGGGGGGGGGGGGGGGGGGGGGGGGGGGGGGGGGGGGGGGGGGGGGGGGGGGGGGGGGGGGGGGGGGGGGGGGGGGGGGGGGGGGGGGGGGGGGGGGGGGGGGGGGGGGGGGGGGGGGGGGGGGGGGGGGGGGGGGGGGGGGGGGGGGGGGGGGGGGGGGGGGGGGGGGGGGGGGGGGGGGGGGGGGGGGGGGGGGGGGGGGGGGGGGGGGGGGGGGGGGGGGGGGGGGGGGGGGGGGGGGGGGGGGGGGGGGGGGGGGGGGGGGGGGGGGGGGGGGGGGGGGGGGGGGGGGGGGGGGGGGGGGGGGGGGGGGGGGGGGGGGGGGGGGGGGGGGGGGGGGGGGGGGGGGGGGGGGGGGGGGGGGGGGGGGGGGGGGGGGGGGGGGGGGGGGGGGGGGGGGGGGGGGGGGGGGGGGGGGGGGGGGGGGGGGGGGGGGGGGGGGGGGGGGGGGGGGGGGGGGGGGGGGGGGGGGGGGGGGGGGGGGGGGGGGGGGGGGGGGGGGGGGGGGGGGGGGGGGGGGGGGGGGGGGGGGGGGGGGGGGGGGGGGGGGGGGGGGGGGGGGGGGGGGGGGGGGGGGGGGGGGGGGGGGGGGGGGGGGGGGGGGGGGGGGGGGGGGGGGGGGGGGGGGGGGGGGGGGGGGGGGGGGGGGGGGGGGGGGGGGGGGGGGGGGGGGGGGGGGGGGGGGGGGGGGGGGGGGGGGGGGGGGGGGGGGGGGGGGGGGGGGGGGGGGGGGGGGGGGGGGGGGGGGGGGGGGGGGGGGGGGGGGGGGGGGGGGGGGGGGGGGGGGGGGGGGGGGGGGGGGGGGGGGGGGGGGGGGGGGGGGGGGGGGGGGGGGGGGGGGGGGGGGGGGGGGGGGGGGGGGGGGGGGGGGGGGGGGGGGGGGGGGGGGGGGGGGGGGGGGGGGGGGGGGGGGGGGGGGGGGGGGGGGGGGGGGGGGGGGGGGGGGGGGGGGGGGGGGGGGGGGGGGGGGGGGGGGGGGGGGGGGGGGGGGGGGGGGGGGGGGGGGGGGGGGGGGGGGGGGGGGAGGGGGGGGGGGGGGGGGGGGGGGGGGGGGGGGGGGGGGGGGGGGGGGGGGGGGGGGGGGGGGGGGGGGGGGGGGGGGGGGGGGGGGGGGGGGGGGGGGGGGGGGGGGGGGGGGGGGGGGGGGGGGGGGGGGGGGGGGGGGGGGGGGGGGGGGGGGGGGGGGGGGGGGGGGGGGGGGGGGGGGGGGGGGGGGGGGGGGGGGGGGGGGGGGGGGGGGGGGGGGGGGGGGGGGGGGGGGGGGGGGGGGGGGGGGGGGGGGGGGGGGGGGGGGGGGGGGGGGGGGGGGGGGGGGGGGGGGGGGGGGGGGGGGGGGGGGGGGGGGGGGGGGGGGGGGGGGGGGGGGGGGGGGGGGGGGGGGGGGGGGGGGGGGGGGGGGGGGGGGGGGGGGGGGGGGGGGGGGGGGGGGGGGGGGGGGGGGGGGGGGGGGGGGGGGGGGGGGGGGGGGGGGGGGGGGGGGGGGGGGGGGGGGGGGGGGGGGGGGGGGGGGGGGGGGGGGGGGGGGGGGGGGGGGGGGGGGGGGGGGGGGGGGGGGGGGGGGGGGGGGGGGGGGGGGGGGGGGGGGGGGGGGGGGGGGGGGGGGGGGGGGGGGGGGGGGGGGGGGGGGGGGGGGGGGGGGGGGGGGGGGGGGGGGGGGGGGGGGGGGGGGGGGGGGGGGGGGGGGGGGGGGGGGGGGGGGGGGGGGGGGGGGGGGGGGGGGGGGGGGGGGGGGGGGGGGGGGGGGGGGGGGGGGGGGGGGGGGGGGGGGGGGGGGGGGGGGGGGGGGGGGGGGGGGGGGGGGGGGGGGGGGGGGGGGGGGGGGGGGGGGGGGGGGGGGGGGGGGGGGGGGGGGGGGGGGGGGGGGGGGGGGGGGGGGGGGGGGGGGGGGGGGGGGGGGGGGGGGGGGGGGGGGGGGGGGGGGGGGGGGGGGGGGGGGGGGGGGGGGGGGGGGGGGGGGGGGGGGGGGGGGGGGGGGGGGGGGGGGGGGGGGGGGGGGGGGGGGGGGGGGGGGGGGGGGGGGGGGGGGGGGGGGGGGGGGGGGGGGGGGGGGGGGGGGGGGGGGGGGGGGGGGGGGGGGGGGGGGGGGGGGGGGGGGGGGGGGGGGGGGGGGGGGGGGGGGGGGGGGGGGGGGGGGGGGGGGGGGGGGGGGGGGGGGGGGGGGGGGGGGGGGGGGGGGGGGGGGGGGGGGGGGGGGGGGGGGGGGGGGGGGGGGGGGGGGGGGGGGGGGGGGGGGGGGGGGGGGGGGGGGGGGGGGGGGGGGGGGGGGGGGGGGGGGGGGGGGGGGGGGGGGGGGGGGGGGGGGGGGGGGGGGGGGGGGGGGGGGGGGGGGGGGGGGGGGGGGGGGGGGGGGGGGGGGGGGGGGGGGGGGGGGGGGGGGGGGGGGGGGGGGGGGGGGGGGGGGGGGGGGGGGGGGGGGGGGGGGGGGGGGGGGGGGGGGGGGGGGGGGGGGGGGGGGGGGGGGGGAGGGGGGGGGGGGGGGGGGGGGGGGGGGGGGGGGGGGGGGGGGGGGGGGGGGGGGGGGGGGGGGGGGGGGGGGGGGGGGGGGGGGGGGGGGGGGGGGGGGGGGGGGGGGGGGGGGGGGGGGGGGGGGGGGGGGGGGGGGGGGGGGGGGGGGGGGGGGGGGGGGGGGGGGGGGGGGGGGGGGGGGGGGGGGGGGGGGGGGGGGGGGGGGGGGGGGGGGGGGGGGGGGGGGGGGGGGGGGGGGGGGGGGGGGGGGGGGGGGGGGGGGGGGGGGGGGGGGGGGGGGGGGGGGGGGGGGGGGGGGGGGGGGGGGGGGGGGGGGGGGGGGGGGGGGGGGGGGGGGGGGGGGGGGGGGGGGGGGGGGGGGGGGGGGGGGGGGGGGGGGGGGGGGGGGGGGGGGGGGGGGGGGGGGGGGGGGGGGGGGGGGGGGGGGGGGGGGGGGGGGGGGGGGGGGGGGGGGGGGGGGGGGGGGGGGGGGGGGGGGGGGGGGGGGGGGGGGGGGGGGGGGGGGGGGGGGGGGGGGGGGGGGGGGGGGGGGGGGGGGGGGGGGGGGGGGGGGGGGGGGGGGGGGGGGGGGGGGGGGGGGGGGGGGGGGGGGGGGGGGGGGGGGGGGGGGGGGGGGGGGGGGGGGGGGGGGGGGGGGGGGGGGGGGGGGGGGGGGGGGGGGGGGGGGGGGGGGGGGGGGGGGGGGGGGGGGGGGGGGGGGGGGGGGGGGGGGGGGGGGGGGGGGGGGGGGGGGGGGGGGGGGGGGGGGGGGGGGGGGGGGGGGGGGGGGGGGGGGGGGGGGGGGGGGGGGGGGGGGGGGGGGGGGGGGGGGGGGGGGGGGGGGGGGGGGGGGGGGGGGGGGGGGGGGGGGGGGGGGGGGGGGGGGGGGGGGGGGGGGGGGGGGGGGGGGGGGGGGGGGGGGGGGGGGGGGGGGGGGGGGGGGGGGGGGGGGGGGGGGGGGGGGGGGGGGGGGGGGGGGGGGGGGGGGGGGGGGGGGGGGGGGGGGGGGGGGGGGGGGGGGGGGGGGGGGGGGGGGGGGGGGGGGGGGGGGGGGGGGGGGGGGGGGGGGGGGGGGGGGGGGGGGGGGGGGGGGGGGGGGGGGGGGGGGGGGGGGGGGGGGGGGGGGGGGGGGGGGGGGGGGGGGGGGGGGGGGGGGGGGGGGGGGGGGGGGGGGGGGGGGGGGGGGGGGGGGGGGGGGGGGGGGGGGGGGGGGGGGGGGGGGGGGGGGGGGGGGGGGGGGGGGGGGGGGGGGGGGGGGGGGGGGGGGGGGGGGGGGGGGGGGGGGGGGGGGGGGGGGGGGGGGGGGGGGGGGGGGGGGGGGGGGGGGGGGGGGGGGGGGGGGGGGGGGGGGGGGGGGGGGGGGGGGGGGGGGGGGGGGGGGGGGGGGGGGGGGGGGGGGGGGGGGGGGGGGGGGGGGGGGGGGGGGGGGGGGGGGGGGGGGGGGGGGGGGGGGGGGGGGGGGGGGGGGGGTGGGGGGGGGGGGGGGGGGGGGGGGGGGGGGGGGGGGGGGGGGGGGGGGGGGGGGGGGGGGGGGGGGGGGGGGGGGGGGGGGGGGGGGGGGGGGGGGGGGGGGGGGGGGGGGGGGGGGGGGGGGGGGGGGGGGGGGGGGGGGGGGGGGGGGGGGGGGGGGGGGGGGGGGGGGGGGGGGGGGGGGGGGGGGGGGGGGGGGGGGGGGGGGGGGGGGGGGGGGGGGGGGGGGGGGGGGGGGGGGGGGGGGGGGGGGGGGGGGGGGGGGGGGGGGGGGGGGGGGGGGGGGGGGGGGGGGGGGGGGGGGGGGGGGGGGGGGGGGGGGGGGGGGGGGGGGGGGGGGGGGGGGGGGGGGGGGGGGGGGGGGGGGGGGGGGGGGGGGGGGGGGGGGGGGGGGGGGGGGGGGGGGGGGGGGGGGGGGGGGGGGGGGGGGGGGGGGGGGGGGGGGGGGGGTGGGGGGGGGGGGGGGGGGGGGGGGGGGGGGGGGGGGGGGGGGGGGGGGGGGGGGGGGGGGGGGGGGGGGGGGGGGGGGGGGGGGGGGGGGGGGGGGGGGGGGGGGGGGGGGGGGGGGTGGGGGGGGGGGGGGGGGGGGGGGGGGGGGGGGGGGGGGGGGGGGGGGGGGGGGGGGGGGGGGGGGGGGGGGGGGGGGGGGGGGGGGGGGGGGGGGGGGGGGGGGGGGGGGGGGGGGGGGGGGGGGGGGGGGGGGGGGGGGGGGGGGGGGGGGGGGGGGGGGGGGGGGGGGGGGGGGGGGGGGGGGGGGGGGGGGGGGGGGGGGGGGGGGGGGGGGGGGGGGGGGGGGGGGGGGGGGGGGGGGGGGGGGGGGGGGGGGGGGGGGGGGGGGGGGGGGGGGGGGGGGGGGGGGGGGGGGGGGGGGGGGGGGGGGGGGGGGGGGAGGGGGGGGGGGGGGGGGGGGGGGGGGGGGGGGGGGGGGGGGGGGGGGGGGGGGGGGGGGGGGGGGGGGGGGGGGGGGGGGGGGGGGGGGGGGGGGGGGGGGGGGGGGGGGGGGGGGGGGGGGGGGGGGGGGGGGGGGGGGGGGGGGGGGGGGGGGGGGGGGGGGGGGGGGGGGGGGGGGGGGGGGGGGGGGGGGGGGGGGGGGGGGGGGGGGGGGGGGGGGGGGGGGGGGGGGGGGGGGGGGGGGGGGGGGGGGGGGGGGGGGGGGGGGGGGGGGGGGGGGGGGGGGGGGGGGGGGGGGGGGGGGGGGGGGGGGGGGGGGGGGGGGGGGGGGGGGGGGGGGGGGGGGGGGGGGGGGGGGGGGGGGGGGGGGGGGGGGGGGGGGGGGGGGGGGGGGGGGGGGGGGGGGGGGGGGGGGGGGGGGGGGGGGGGGGGGGGGGGGGGGGGGGGGGGGGGGGGGGGGGGGGGGGGGGGGGGGGGGGGGGGGGGGGGGGGGGGGGGGGGGGGGGGGGGGGGGGGGGGGGGGGGGGGGGGGGGGGGGGGGGGGGGGGGGGGGGGGGGGGGGGGGGGGGGGGGGGGGGGGGGGGGGGGGGGGGGGGGGGGGGGGGGGGGGGGGGGGGGGGGGGGGGGGGGGGGGGGGGGGGGGGGGGGGGGGGGGGGGGGGGGGGGGGGGGGGGGGGGGGGGGGGGGGGGGGGGGGGGGGGGGGGGGGGGGGGGGGGGGGGGGGGGGGGGGGGGGGGGGGGGGGGGGGGGGGGGGGGGGGGGGGGGGGGGGGGGGGGGGGGGGGGGGGGGGGGGGGGGGGGGGGGGGGGGGGGGGGGGGGGGGGGGGGGGGGGGGGGGGGGGGGGGGGGGGGGGGGGGGGGGGGGGGGGGGGGGGGGGGGGGGGGGGGGGGGGGGGGGGGGGGGGGGGGGGGGGGGGGGGGGGGGGGGGGGGGGGGGGGGGGGGGGGGGGGGGGGGGGGGGGGGGGGGGGGGGGGGGGGGGGGGGGGGGGGGGGGGGGGGGGGGGGGGGGGGGGGGGGGGGGGGGGGGGGGGGGGGGGGGGGGGGGGGGGGGGGGGGGGGGGGGGGGGGGGGGGGGGGGGGGGGGGGGGGGGGGGGGGGGGGGGGGGGGGGGGGGGGGGGGGGGGGGGGGGGGGGGGGGGGGGGGGGGGGGGGGGGGGGGGGGAGGGGGGGGGGGGGGGGGGGGGGGGGGGGGGGGGGGGGGGGGGGGGGGGGGGGGGGGGGGGGGGGGGGGGGGGGGGGGGGGGGGGGGGGGGGGGGGGGGGGGGGGGGGGGGGGGGGGGGGGGGGGGGGGGGGGGGGGGGGGGGGGGGGGGGGGGGGGGGGGGGGGGGGGGGGGGGGGGGGGGGGGGGGGGGGGGGGGGGGGGGGGGGGGGGGGGGGGGGGGGGGGGGGGGGGGGGGGGGGGGGGGGGGGGGGGGGGGGGGGGGGGGGGGGGGGGGGGGGGGGGGGGGGGGGGGGGGGGGGGGGGGGGGGGGGGGGGGGGGGGGGGGGGGGGGGGGGGGGGGGGGGGGGGGGGGGGGGGGGGGGGGGGGGGGGGGGGGGGGGGGGGGGGGGGGGGGGGGGGGGGGGGGGGGGGGGGGGGGGGGGGGGGGGGGGGGGGGGGGGGGGGGGGGGGGGGGGGGGGGGGGGGGGGGGGGGGGGGGGGGGGGGGGGGGGGGGGGGGGGGGGGGGGGGGGGGGGGGGGGGGGGGGGGGGGGGGGGGGGGGGGGGGGGGGGGGGGGGGGGGGGGGGGGGGGGGGGGGGGGGGGGGGGGGGGGGGGGGGGGGGGGGGGGGGGGGGGGGGGGGGGGGGTGGGGGGGGGGGGGGGGGGGGGGGGGGGGGGGGGGGGGGGGGGGGGGGGGGGGGGGGGGGGGGGGGGGGGGGGGGGGGGGGGGGGGGGGGGGGGGGGGGGGGGGGGGGGGGGGGGGGGGGGGGGGGGGGGGGGGGGGGGGGGGGGGGGGGGGGGGGGGGGGGGGGGGGGGGGGGGGGGGGGGGGGGGGGGGGGGGGGGGGGGGGGGGGGGGGGGGGGGGGGGGGGGGGGGGGGGGGGGGGGGGGGGGGGGGGGGGGGGGGGGGGGGGGGGGGGGGGGGGGGGGGGGGGGGGGGGGGGGGGGGGGGGGGGGGGGGGGGGGGGGGGGGGGGGGGGGGGGGGGGGGGGGGGGGGGGGGGGGGGGGGGGGGGGGGGGGGGGGGGGGGGGGGGGGGGGGGGGGGGGGGGGGGGGGGGGGGGGGGGGGGGGGGGGGGGGGGGGGGGGGGGGGGGGGGGGGGAGGGGGGGGGGGGGGGGGGGGGGGGGGGGGGGGGGGGGGGGGGGGGGGGGGGGGGGGGGGGGGGGGGGGGGGGGGGGGGGGGGGGGGGGGGGGGGGGGGGGGGGGGGGGGGGGGGGGGGGGGGGGGGGGGGGGGGGGGGGGGGGGGGGGGGGGGGGGGGGGGGGGGGGGGGGGGGGGGGGGGGGGGGGGGGGGGGGGGGGGGGGGGGGGGGGGGGGGGGGGGGGGGGGGGGGGGGGGGGGGGGGGGGGGGGGGGGGGGGGGGGGGGGGGGGGGGGGGGGGGGGGGGGGGGGGGGGGGGGGGGGGGGGGGGGGGGGGGGGGGGGGGGGGGGGGGGGGGGGGGGGGGGGGGGGGGGGGGGGGGGGGGGGGGGGGGGGGGGGGGGGGGGGGGGGGGGGGGGGGGGGGGGGGGGGGGGGGGGGGGGGGGGGGGGGGGGGGGGGGGGGGGGGTGGGGGGGGGGGGGGGGGGGGGGGGGGGGGGGGGGGGGGGGGGGGGGGGGGGGGGGGGGGGGGGGGGGGGGGGGGGGGGGGGGGGGGGGGGGGGGGGGGGGGGGGGGGGGGGGGGGGGGGGGGGGGGGGGGGGGGGGGGGGGGGGGGGGGGGGGGGGGGGGGGGGGGGGGGGGGGGGGGGGGGGGGGGGGGGGGGGGGGGGGGGGGGGGGGGGGGGGGGGGGGGGGGGGGGGGGGGGGGGGGGGGGGGGGGGGGGGGGGGGGGGGGGGGGGGGGGGGGGGGGGGGGGGGGGGGGGGGGGGGGGGGGGGGGGGGGGGGGGGGGGGGGGGGGGGGGGGGGGGGGGGGGGGGGGGGGGGGGGGGGGGGGGGGGGGGGGGGGGGGGGGGGGGGGGGGGGGGGGGGGGGGGGGGGGGGGGGGGGGGGGGGGGGGGGGGGGGGGGGGGGGGGGGGGGGGGGGGGGGGGGGGGGGGGGGGGGGGGGGGGGGGGGGAGGGGGGGGGTGGGGGGGGGGGGGGGGGGGGGGGGGGGGGGGGGGGGGGGGGGGGGGGGGGGGGGGGGGGGGGGGGGGGGGGGGGGGGGGGGGGGGGGGGGGGGGGGGGGGGGGGGGGGGGGGGGGGGGGGGGGGGGGGGGGGGGGGGGGGGGGGGGGGGGGGGGGGGGGGGGGGGGGGGGGGGGGGGGGGGGGGGGGGGGGGGGGGGGGGGGGGGGGGGGGGGGGGGGGGGGGGGGGGGGGGGGGGGGGGGGGGGGGGGGGGGGGGGGGGGGGGGGGGGGGGGGGGGGGGGGGGGGGGGGGGGGGGGGGGGGGGGGGGGGGGGGGGGGGGGGGGGGGGGGGGGGGGGGGGGGGGGGGGGGGGGGGGGGGGGGGGGGGGGGGGGGGGGGGGGGGGGGGGGGGGGGGGGGGGGGGGGGGGGGGGGGGGGGGGGGGGGGGGGGGGGGGGGGGGGGGGGGGGGGGGGGGGGGGGGGGGGGGGGGGGGGGGGGGGGTGGGGGGGGGGGGGGGGGGGGGGGGGGGGGGGGGGGGGGGGGGGGGGGGGGGGGGGGGGGGGGGGGGGGGGGGGGGGGGGGGGGGGGGGGGGGGGGGGGGGGGGGGGGGGGGGGGGGGGGGGGGGGGGGGGGGGGGGGGGGGGGGGGGGGGGGGGGGGGGGGGGGGGGGGGGGGGGGGGGGGGGGGGGGGGGGGGGGGGGGGGGGGGGGGGGGGGGGGGGGGGGGGGGGGGGGGGGGGGGGGGGGGGGGGGGGGGGGGGGGGGGGGGGGGGGGGGGGGGGGGGGGGGGGGGGGGGGGGAGGGGGGGGGGGGGGGGGGGGGGGGGGGGGGGGGGGGGGGGGGGGGGGGGGGGGGGGGGGGGGGGGGGGGGGGGGGGGGGGGGGGGGGGGGGGGGGGGGGGGGGGGGGGGGGGGGGGGGGGGGGGGGGGGGGGGGGGGGGGGGGGGGGGGGGGGGGGGGGGGGGGGGGGGGGGGGGGGGGGGAGGGGGGGGGGGGGGGGGGGGGGGGGGGGGGGGGGGGGGGGGGGGGGGGGGGGGGGGGGGGGGGGGGGGGGGGGGGGGGGGGGGGGGGGGGGGGGGGGGGGGGGGGGGGGGGGGGGGGGGGGGGGGGGGGGGGGGGGGGGGGGGGGGGGGGGGGGGGGGGGGGGGGGGGGGGGGGGGGGGGGGGGGGGGGGGGGGGGGGGGGGGGGGGGGGGGGGGGGGGGGGGGGGGGGGGGGGGGGGGGGGGGGGGGGGGGGGGGGGGGGGGGGGGGGGGGGGGGGGGGGGGGGGGGGGGGGGGGGGGGGGGGGGGGGGGGGGGGGGGGGGGGGGGGGGGGGGGGGGGGGGGGGGGGGGGGGGGGGGGGGGGGGGGGGGGGGGGGGGGGGGGGGGGGGGGGGGGGGGGGGGGGGGGGGGGGGGGGGGGGGGGGGGGGGGGGGGGGGGGGGGGGGGGGGGGGGGGGGGGGGGGGGGGGGGGGGGGGGGGGGGGGGGGGGGGGGGGGGGGGGGGGGGGGGGGGGGGGGGGGGGGGGGGGGGGGGGGGGGGGGGGGGGGGGGGGGGGGGGGGGGGGGGGGGGGGGGGGGGGGGGGGGGGGGGGGGGGGGGGGGGGGGGGGGGGGGGGGGGGGGGGGGGGGGGGGGGGGGGGGGGGGGGGGGGGGGGGGGGGGGGGGGGGGGGGGGGGGGGGGGGGGGGGGGGGGGGGGGGGGGGGGGGGGGGGGGGGGGGGGGGGGGGGGGGGGGGGGGGGGGGGGGGGGGGGGGGGGGGGGGGGGGGGGGGGGGGGGGGGGGGGGGGGGGGGGGGGGGGGGGGGGGGGGGGGGGGGGGGGGGGGGGGGGGGGGGGGGGGGGGGGGGGGGGGGGGGGGGGGGGGGGGGGGGGGGGGGGGGGGGGGGGGGGGGGGGGGGGGGGGGGGGGGGGGGGGGGGGGGGGGGGGGGGGGGGGGGGGGGGGGGGGGGGGGGGGGGGGGGGGGGGGGGGGAGGGGGGGGGGGGGGGGGGGGGGGGGGGGGGGGGGGGGGGGGGGGGGGGGGGGGGGGGGGGGGGGGGGGGGGGGGGGGGGGGGGGGGGGGGGGGGGGGGGGGGGGGGGGGGGGGGGGGGGGGGGGGGGGGGGGGGGGGGGGGGGGGGGGGGGGGGGGGGGGGGGGGGGGGGGGGGGGGGGGGGGGGGGGGGGGGGGGGGGGGGGGGGGGGGGGGGGGGGGGGGGGGGGGGGGGGGGGGGGGGGGGGGGGGGGGGGGGGGGGGGGGGGGGGGGGGGGGGGGGGGGGGGGGGGGGGGGGGGGGGGGGGGGGGGGGGGGGGGGGGGGGGGGGGGGGGGGGGGGGGGGGGGGGGGGGGGGGGGGGGGGGGGGGGGGGGGGGGGGGGGGGGGGGGGGGGGGGGGGGGGGGGGGGGGGGGGGGGGGGGGGGGGGGGGGGGGGGGGGGGGGGGGGGGGGGGGGGGGGGGGGGGGGGGGGGGGGGGGGGGGGGGGGGGGGTGGGGGGGGGGGGGGGGGGGGGGGGGGGGGGGGGGGGGGGGGGGGGGGGGGGGGGGGGGGGGGGGGGGGGGGGGGGGGGGGGGGGGGGGGGGGGGGGGGGGGGGGGGGGGGGGGGGGGGGGGGGGGGGGGGGGGGGGGGGGGGGGGGGGGGGGGGGGGGGGGGGGGGGGGGGGGGGGGGGGGGGGGGGGGGGGGGGGGGGGGGGGGGGGGGGGGGGGGGGGGGGGGGGGGGGGGGGGGGGGGGGGGGGGGGGGGGGGGGGGGGGGGGGGGGGGGGGGGGGGGGGGGGGGGGGGGGGGGGGGGGGGGGGGGGGGGGGGGGGGGGGGGGGGGGGGGGGGGGGGGGGGGGGGGGGGGGGGGGGGGGGGGGGGGGGGGGGGGGGGGGGGGGGGGGGGGGGGGGGGGGGGGGGGGGGGGGGGGGGGGGGGGGGGGGGGGGGGGGGGGGGGGGGGGGGGGGGGGGGGGGGGGGGGGGGGGGGGGGGGGGGGGGGGGGGGGGGGGGGGGGGGGGGGGGGGGGGGGGGGGGGGGGGGGGGGGGGGGGGGGGGGGGGGGGGGGGGGGGGGGGGGGGGGGGGGGGGGGGGGGGGGGGGGGGGGGGGGGGGGGGGGGGGGGGGGGGGGGGGGGGGGGGGGGGGGGGGGGGGGGGGGGGGGGGGGGGGGGGGGGGGGGGGGGGGGGGGGGGGGGGGGGGGGGGGGGGGGGGGGGGGGGGGGGGGGGGGGGGGGGGGGGGGGGGGGGGGGGGGGGGGGGGGGGGGGGGGGGGGGGGGGGGGGGGGGGGGGGGGGGGGGGGGGGGGGGGGGGGGGGGGGGGGGGGGGGGGGGGGGGGGGGGGGGGGGGGGGGGGGGGGGGGGGGGGGGGGGGGGGGGGGGGGGGGGGGGGGGGGGGGGGGGGGGGGGGGGGGGGGGGGGGGGGGGGGGGGGGGGGGGGGGGGGGGGGGGGGGGGGGGGGGGGGGGGGGGGGGGGGGGGGGGGGGGGGGGGGGGGGGGGGGGGGGGGGGGGGGGGGGGGGGGGGGGGGGGGGGGGGGGGGGGGGGGGGGGGGGGGGGGGGGGGGGGGGGGGGGGGGGGGGGGGGGGGGGGGGGGGGGGGGGGGGGGGGGGGGGGGGGGGGGGGGGGGGGGGGGGGGGGGGGGGGGGGGGGGGGGGGGGGGGGGGGGGGGGGGGGGGGGGGGGGGGGGGGGGGGGGGGGGGGGGGGGGGGGGGGGGGGGGGGGGGGGGGGGGGGGGGGGGGGGGGGGGGGGGGGGGGGGGGGGGGGGGGGGGGGGGGGGGGGGGGGGGGGGGGGGGGGGGGGGGGGGGGGGGGGGGGGGGGGGGGGGGGGGGGGGGGGGGGGGGGGGGGGGGGGGGGGGGGGGGGGGGGGGGGGGGGGGGGGGGGGGGGGGGGGGGGGGGGGGGGGGGGGGGGGGGGGGGGGGGGGGGGGGGGGGGGGGGGGGGGGGGGGGGGGGGGGGGGGGGGGGGGGGGGGGGGGGGGGGGGGGGGGGGGGGGGGGGGGGGGGGGGGGGGGGGGGGGGGGGGGGGGGGGGGGGGGGGGGGGGGGGGGGGGGGGGGGGGGGGGGGGGGGGGGGGGGGGGGGGGGGGGGGGGGGGGGGGGGGGGGGGGGGGGGGGGGGGGGGGGGGGGGGGGGGGGGGGGGGGGGGGGGGGGGGGGGGGGGGGGGGGGGGGGGGGGGGGGGGGGGGGGGGGGGGGGGGGGGGGGGGGGGGGGGGGGGGGGGGGGGGGGGGGGGGGGGGGGGGGGGGGGGGGGGGGGGGGGGGGGGGGGGGGGGGGGGGGGGGGGGGGGGGGGGGGGGGGGGGGGGGGGGGGGGGGGGGGGGGGGGGGGGGGGGGGGGGGGGGGGGGGGGGGGGGGGGGGGGGGGGGGGGGGGGGGGGGGGGGGGGGGGGGGGGGGGGGGGGGGGGGGGGGGGGGGGGGGGGGGGGGGGGGGGGGGGGGGGGGGGGGGGGGGGGGGGGGGGGGGGGGGGGGGGGGGGGGGGGGGGGGGGGGGGGGGGGGGGGGGGGGGGGGGGGGGGGGGGGGGGGGGGGGGGGGGGGGGGGGGGGGGGGGGGGGGGGGGGGGGGGGGGGGGGGGGGGGGGGGGGGGGGGGGGGGGGGGGGGGGGGGGGGGGGGGGGGGGGGGGGGGGGGGGGGGGGGGGGGGGGGGGGGGGGGGGGGGGGGGGGGGGGGGGGGGGGGGGGGGGGGGGGGGGGGGGGGGGGGGGGGGGGGGGGGGGGGGGGGGGGGGGGGGGGGGGGGGGGGGGGGGGGGGGGGGGGGGGGGGGGGGGGGGGGGGGGGGGGGGGGGGGGGGGGGGGGGGGGGGGGGGGGGGGGGGGGGGGGGGGGGGGGGGGGGGGGGGGGGGGGGGGGGGGGGGGGGGGGGGGGGGGGGGGGGGGGGGGGGGGGGGGGGGGGGGGGGGGGGGGGGGGGGGGGGGGGGGGGGGGGGGGGGGGGGGGGGGGGGGGGGGGGGGGGGGGGGGGGGGGGGGGGGGGGGGGGGGGGGGGGGGGGGGGGGGGGGGGGGGGGGGGGGGGGGGGGGGGGGGGGGGGGGGGGGGGGGGGGGGGGGGGGGGGGGGGGGGGGGGGGGGGGGGGGGGGGGGGGGGGGGGGGGGGGGGGGGGGGGGGGGGGGGGGGGGGGGGGGGGGGGGGGGGGGGGGGGGGGGGGGGGGGGGGGGGGGGGGGGGGGGGGGGGGGGGGGGGGGGGGGGGGGGGGGGGGGGGGGGGGGGGGGGGGGGGGGGGGGGGGGGGGGGGGGGGGGGGGGGGGGGGGGGGGGGGGGGGGGGGGGGGGGGGGGGGGGGGGGGGGGGGGGGGGGGGGGGGGGGGGGGGGGGGGGGGGGGGGGGGGGGGGGGGGGGGGGGGGGGGGGGGGGGGGGGGGGGGGGGGGGGGGGGGGGGGGGGGGGGGGGGGGGGGGGGGGGGGGGGGGGGGGGGGGGGGGGGGGGGGGGGGGGGGGGGGGGGGGGGGGGGGGGGGGGGGGGGGGGGGGGGGGGGGGGGGGGGGGGGGGGGGGGGGGGGGGGGGGGGGGGGGGGGGGGGGGGGGGGGGGGGGGGGGGGGGGGGGGGGGGGGGGGGGGGGGGGGGGGGGGGGGGGGGGGGGGGGGGGGGGGGGGGGGGGGGGGGGGGGGGGGGGGGGGGGGGGGGGGGGGGGGGGGGGGGGGGGGGGGGGGGGGGGGGGGGGGGGGGGGGGGGGGGGGGGGGGGGGGGGGGGGGGGGGGGGGGGGGGGGGGGGGGGGGGGGGGGGGGGGGGGGGGGGGGGGGGGGGGGGGGGGGGGGGGGGGGGGGGGGGGGGGGGGGGGGGGGGGGGGGGGGGGGGGGGGGGGGGGGGGGGGGGGGGGGGGGGGGGGGGGGGGGGGGGGGGGGGGGGGGGGGGGGGGGGGGGGGGGGGGGGGGGGGGGGGGGGGGGGGGGGGGGGGGGGGGGGGGGGGAGGGGGGGGGGGGGGGGGGGGGGGGGGGGGGGGGGGGGGGGGGGGGGGGGGGGGGGGGGGGGGGGGGGGGGGGGGGGGGGGGGGGGGGGGGGGGGGGGGGGGGGGGGGGGGGGGGGGGGGGGGGGGGGGGGGGGGGGGGGGGGGGGGGGGGGGGGGGGGGGGGGGGGGGGGGGGGGGGGGGGGGGGGGGGGGGGGGGGGGGGGGGGGGGGGGGGGGGGGGGGGGGGGGGGGGGGGGGGGGGGGGGGGGGGGGGGGGGGGGGGGGGGGGGGGGGGGGGGGGGGGGGGGGGGGGGGGGGGGGGGGGGGGGGGGGGGGGGGGGGGGGGGGGGGGGGGGGGGGGGGGGGGGGGGGGGGGGGGGGGGGGGGGGGGGGGGGGGGGGGGGGGGGGGGGGGGGGGGGGGGGGGGGGGGGGGGGGGGGGGGGGGGGGGGGGGGGGGGGGGGGGGGGGGGGGGGGGGGGGGGGGGGGGGGGGGGGGGGGGGGGGGGGGGGGGGGGGGGGGGGGGGGGGGGGGGGGGGGGGGGGGGGGGGGGGGGGGGGGGGGGGGGGGGGGGGGGGGGGGGGGGGGGGGGGGGGGGGGGGGGGGGGGGGGGGGGGGGGGGGGGGGGGGGGGGGGGGGGGGGGGGGGGGGGGGGGGGGGGGGGGGGGGGGGGGGGGGGGGGGGGGGGGGGGGGGGGGGGGGGGGGGGGGGGGGGGGGGGGGGGGGGGGGGGGGGGGGGGGGGGGGGGGGGGGGGGGGGGGGGGGGGGGGGGGGGGGGGGGGGGGGGGGGGGGGGGGGGGGGGGGGGGGGGGGGGGGGGGGGGGGGGGGGGGGGGGGGGGGGGGGGGGGGGGGGGGGGGGGGGGGGGGGGGGGGGGGGGGGGGGGGGGGGGGGGGGGGGGGGGGGGGGGGGGGGGGGGGGGGGGGGGGGGGGGGGGGGGGGGGGGGGGGGGGGGGGGGGGGGGGGGGGGGGGGGGGGGGGGGGGGGGGGGGGGGGGGGGGGGGGGGGGGGGGGGGGGGGGGGGGGGGGGGGGGGGGGGGGGGGGGGGGGGGGGGGGGGGGGGGGGGGGGGGGGGGGGGGGGGGGGGGGGGGGGGGGGGGGGGGGGGGGGGGGGGGGGGGGGGGGGGGGGGGGGGGGGGGGGGGGGGGGGGGGGGGGGGGGGGGGGGGGGGGGGGGGGGGGGGGGGGGGGGGGGGGGGGGGGGGGGGGGGGGGGGGGGGGGGGGGGGGGGGGGGGGGGGGGGGGGGGGGGGGGGGGGGGGGGGGGGGGGGGGGGGGGGGGGGGGGGGGGGGGGGGGGGGGGGGGGGGGGGGGGGGGGGGGGGGGGGGGGGGGGGGGGGGGGGGGGGGGGGGGGGGGGGGGGGGGGGGGGGGGGGGGGGGGGGGGGGGGGGGGGGGGGGGGGGGGGGGGGGGGGGGGGGGGGGGGGGGGGGGGGGGGGGGGGGGGGGGGGGGGGGGGGGGGGGGGGGGGGGGGGGGGGGGGGGGGGGGGGGGGGGGGGGGGGGGGGGGGGGGGGGGGGGGGGGGGGGGGGGGGGGGGGGGGGGGGGGGGGGGGGGGGGGGGGGGGGGGGGGGGGGGGGGGGGGGGGGGGGGGGGGGGGGGGGGGGGGGGGGGGGGGGGGGGGGGGGGGGGGGGGGGGGGGGGGGGGGGGGGGGGGGGGGGGGGGGGGGGGGGGGGGGGGGGGGGGGGGGGGGGGGGGGGGGGGGGGGGGGGGGGGGGGGGGGGGGGGGGGGGGGGGGGGGGGGGGGGGGGGGGGGGGGGGGGGGGGGGGGGGGGGGGGGGGGGGGGGGGGGGGGGGGGGGGGGGGGGGGGGGGGGGGGGGGGGGGGGGGGGGGGGGGGGGGGGGGGGGGGGGGGGGGGGGGGGGGGGGGGGGGGGGGGGGGGGGGGGGGGGGGGGGGGGGGGGGGGGGGGGGGGGGGGGGGGGGGGGGGGGGGGGGGGGGGGGGGGGGGGGGGGGGGGGGGGGGGGGGGGGGGGGGGGGGGGGGGGGGGGGGGGGGGGGGGGGGGGGGGGGGGGGGGGGGGGGGGGGGGGGGGGGGGGGGGGGGGGGGGGGGGGGGGGGGGGGGGGGGGGGGGGGGGGGGGGGGGGGGGGGGGGGGGGGGGGGGGGGGGGGGGGGGGGGGGGGGGGGGGGGGGGGGGGGGGGGGGGGGGGGGGGGGGGGGGGGGGGGGGGGGGGGGGGGGGGGGGGGGGGGGGGGGGGGGGGGGGGGGGGGGGGGGGGGGGGGGGGGGGGGGGGGGGGGGGGGGGGGGGGGGGGGGGGGGGGGGGGGGGGGGGGGGGGGGGGGGGGGGGGGGGGGGGGGGGGGGGGGGGGGGGGGGGGGGGGGGGGGGGGGGGGGGGGGGGGGGGGGGGGGGGGGGGGGGGGGGGGGGGGGGGGGGGGGGGGGGGGGGGGGGGGGGGGGGGGGGGGGGGGGGGGGGGGGGGGGGGGGGGGGGGGGGGGGGGGGGGGGGGGGGGGGGGGGGGGGGGGGGGGGGGGGGGGGGGGGGGGGGGGGGGGGGGAGGTGGG
>JAGVSP010001228.1:37500-106840 GCA_022494985.1 Micrasema minimum
CGACTAAAATAAATTAAATCTTGGGAAACTTCTGACAGGTGCACCAGACAAACATTTATTTCCTGACAAGCTATCATTTATTTCAAAATTGAATTTAAATACGGAAAGTATTTCATTTTTCTCCAGAATTGAATTAAAAATTACTAATTGTATTTATTGCTTTATTATTATATAACTTTTTTAATAAGTATTTAACTAAACTGTAATTTTGAACATAGATAAATAATCCTTAAATTATGTAAAATTAATAAACTACGTTTTTACATTTTAAAACAGAATCGCATAACGTGCTATTTTTTTTTACTTTAAACTACTTCAATAGATGGAAATAACTATCACACAGGCTTAAGAAAAATCCCTTTTAATTTTTTGTGATCTCACTGGAATTCGAAGCCGGAACATTCAAGCGTCATAGCCATTATGCTACGGAGCTACAAATTACATGCTGTGAAGGACAAGATACGTAAAATAATTCAGAACTAATAGTTTTGTAACTTCCTCAAAGAATTTGAAAAGATATTTATGAAGAGGACTGCAACGCAAGCACAAGGATAAAAAACAAGAAATAAATAGTCACTTGGCTGATATCAACTTTGAGATGTGAGACAATAATTGATATAACTAAAGGGGTTGAAGCACAAAAAGTATATAAAACATATTTCGAAAGAGTCGCAGGGTCTGCAGCGCAGATGAAGAAACATCTAAACACATCCTCTACCTGGGATTGAAAAAAAAGATGTGTGAGAACTAACTCAAGAAGATACGTCACAATAGATCTATACTGGTTGAAGTGACGTCAGGACCTCTACTATAGAATAGAATAGAAGAAAACAAAGAAAGAGGAAGATAGACTGAGGGTAAAAAAATATCAACTCTGGGAAATATACAGTACAGGAGACTATACTGGAACCAAATGGGTTTGAATACAAAAATCAGACATAGGAAACAGTAGATGGAGTGTGAATATGAACTGAATGAAGATGGTTTTTTTGGCAAGAAAGAATAACCCTGGAATATATACTGTATATGTGTATATTGTGTTTATTCAATGAAATATACAAATTAATACAAAATAAGTAAAAATGAGACTCAACGTGATATAAAACTAGATGTCTTGGACGATAAATAAACCTAGAAAGAAGTGAACAGAATATGTGGGATAGATAGAATGGAAGAGTAAGTACAGAATTCGGCGGAAAAGAGAAATAATAATATAATGATCTCCGGAACTCAGTATTTTTAATTTTTCTTCTTAGAATCAATATTATTCAATTAACACAAGAAAGGAGTCACTTATTCCAAACAGACATGCCTTTGTGTGCCAAGTGTCATTGAAATCTAACATTTCTTTCCTTTCATAATACCGGATAAAGTGAGGAATTTAAATTCAGGTGAATACAGCAAATACAACCGAAGGTAAAAAACATTTCATGCGTATTCTTCGATCCTCCCTTATTTGATCTTCGAACGTAGCTCGCCCGAAGCTCTGAAACTTTTCCGTGGAAGGCTAAGGCAAATTTGCGTTATTGATTCTAGGGCTCCGCTTTACTAGGGAGAAAACTCGTGTAATGACTAGGCAATTTAGATACCTCAAACCCGACAAGCACCCATCCTTCTTACACTTATTTCCAACCCCACATGTCTCCTACCCCCTCACGCATGGTGTACATCGCGTCGTATAGAAGAAAATTCCATCCCTAAATTATTTGGTCTTCTCGACGAAACGAAGTTTCAACTTGAATAAGACGTTCAACTTACCATGTTATCATGAATTTATCGCGTAAAATTTTCAGCGAACGCTTGTACTAAAGATTTGTGTTTTTATTTACCGAGTTTCAAACTATTTAATGGTTTATTTGGGGTGGCGTAAACGCCGAGCTAATTTTTGGGAAATTCCTTTTCCTTTAATTTATTTCAGTGGGGTTGAACTTGAGCCACTACCTTCAAAACGAAAATGCTACTTCAGGAAATTATGCTTAAGCATTAGTGAAAAAGATGTGTGTAATAATTATTTTTATATTTAACTGTGTGCTTTTTTTTCCTCGTGTATAAGTTCCTCAATATCTCAATTTCAGGACTACTACTACTACTTTCCCTACGCTGCATCTAGTAGTGCATAGGGCACTGCACTGATACATCGAATGAAATCTTTCTTGATTATTTTTTACATGAAGGCAAATTGATTCAGTCAAAAGTATCGCATATGACTTTTTTAAATGTGAAAAACTCATAAATCAGAAATAACTTTAAACTTAATTAAGTTGTTTGATTTCATGTGCTTTTTTAGAAAATGATTTTGTACTCAAGCACATGTTATTTTATGTATAACTGAATTACGACTGGAAACTATTATTATACAATTTTTATTACAAAAACTGATTTCTTGAAATGGAAATGCTTCAGTTAAAAATGACGATATCTTGTATCTTTCATTTGAAATAAGAACACCGCAGGTTTTTGTTGACTTCACTATTTTGGGAGAAATGTTAACATAGCGCAAAAAAGAGAGAAACACAATGAATAGACACATTTTTAGCCCTAATATTTAACCCAGGACTATAATAAAAGGAGCCATTCAATGAATAAACGAGGAAAGGCCAACAAGTAAGTAAATTTACTAAACAATGAGCAAGGGTACTGCTGACACCTACGCTATATACCTACAGTCCGTAGACTATTTACTATGGATACTCCCAGATTTTAGTCAGTCTGAATTTTATTAAGACTGGCTCTCAAAAAAACATGAACTAACTAACCATCATGCCAGATAGAACGCCACACTACTCTGCCCGGGCACACTTCGATATCATGCACCATTGGTTTATATTTAGATACACTTAGATCTGCCTTGCAGAGTAAATAATTTAGAAAAAGTAATGACACGAAGATTCTTCACCTCAATACACTTACACGGGTCGACCTATCAGAGCCCTTCGACTGCCGGCAAGCATCCGCCCACACACCGCAAAAAGGTATGGGTTATATATAGGGTTGCAGTAACAGTATACAATACTAACCCGTTCCTTACGAGGAGCGTTCATGAATTTTACCATGCATCTAAAATGACTTTTTTTTTCTTATTATTTAGGAAGAAAACTTTCTTTGAATAATAATTATTTTAGGCTATGTAAACAAATATAAATAAACACTTACATGTAGAAAGTTACACCATCTTTTTTGTTAATTTTATCCGTACGGTTTTTACACGGTTTCACTTCACAGGAAGGCATTTCGGAATGTTTTCTGAACGTCTGACTCGGCTGGCGGTTAAAGAAATACTGAATACGCGTCTGGCGGAGTTAGAGGTTTTGGCGGAGTTAAAGTGTCATTTATTTTTTGGGGTTAGTTCAAATCTAAGTGAATTAATAAATCAATGTTAGGCACGCAAGATTTTTCCGACTCAACACATGACCACTTTCAAGTATTTGTGCGTTTGAACATGTCATGTCTTTCTCGGCCTAGGCTTCTACTTCTAGACGCACTTGTATCTAGTTCGAAACAGGTCATTTTAGTAATAGGTATCTAAATGTTTGCTGAAACCCCTGAAATCCCATCACCATCATCATTCCGTAGCCGCTTCCTATGTGGAGTATATGGATTCCACAAACTGCCTGCAAGCCAAGTTTTTTCAGAAGCTGTTATTACAAGCTTTAGGGCTTTTATCGTGAACTTTTATCAAATAAAATAATTAGCTATGAAATTAAACAACTTTTGTTTTAAACTACTTTTTTATTATTTAACACTCCAACCGGTTTCGGAGACACTACTCCTTCATCAGGGATTTGTATAATAATAATTTAAAATTAAGTAATAAGTCGCTAACTAAAAATGTTGAAGTGGTTGACCAGGTACTGGGATAAGGGGTGGAGAGGGGAATGAAGTCGGGGGAGGAACACATGATCGGTGCATTGGGGTGTAGACACTTTAAAAATACAAAGTTGACAGATTTATGAGAGAACAGACGTTGAACTAATTCTTCTTTCAAACAATTTTATTTTTTAGTTTATTTTTTTTAATTAATTTTTTTTTTAAAACGCTTAAATATTTAAACTATCCAATGTTATTTACAGAAATACTACATTATGCTATTTACTGAATATTAGTTATTATCTTTGAAATGTGGGTAGTAGGTACATTATGTTTTCGTTACAATAAATTTATTAGTTATTAATTTATCCTGTTTATTAATAATAATAACATTAAAAGTAACAACCTCTAAAATAAAAGAAATAAGTAACCAAATTTTAAAATGATAAAAAGGTTTTAAAACAAAAAAATTATTATTATACAAATCCCTGATGAAGGAGTAGTGTCTCCGAAACCGGTTGGAGTGTTAAATAATAAAAAAGTAGTTTAAAACAAAAGTTTTTTAATTTCATAATTATGGAAAACTACAAAGTGAGTGCTACAAACGTTGAGTTAAAATAATTAGCTGTTAAACCCCCTAACGCGCAAATGGTTAAGGTGATCATTTTTAAGATTTCCTAACCAATACAATATTGTATTAAACTTGGCCCTCGTACATATTTTACCATAGGTGGGAATGCGCGGTGATTAGTTAACGAACCGCTTGGTCAAAAGTTAGAATATATATTTATTTCTCTGAAATGCTTGTTCAAAGCGCGCCGACCATTCAATATTCCATCCAGTTTTTTGTATTACACGGGACAAGAAACTGTAGTTTCTGTCATAGATAGGTACGTATATTAACTTTTTAGCCGTGATTCTAATTATATGTGCGAAAACTTCTTAATATTTCTTTAAAAAATGCCTATTTACAAACTGAAATATTTACAAATATCATAAGATTGCGTAGATTAAAAGAAAATATATCAGAAAAATTTGGATACTTATATAATCTACAAATTATCTTAAACTGTTACATTAGTGACATAAGCGCATTTAATTTGCACTTTCAAAACTGATATTCTCGACACTTTTGAGACAAATACTGCCGTTGTCCTCTCCATGAGCTGCATTTAGCCATAACACTTAGGCTTACTGTCCTGGAGGCTTAACTCTATTGCACCCCTTCATAGCGAAATGGGGGTGTATAATTGCCAACGGGTCTCACATGGGTAATAAATGAATCATGGTACTTCTCTAAAGGCACAAGTACTATGAATACTTAAAGCCAATGCATTATGTGATGTGACTAGCTCATGCTAATATCGTGCAGTATGTGAGGTCTGTAGCTCGATCACAGATCACTATCGACGCGGTAATAAGCGACGCGATAATGATTTCTTACCATGGATGTTTAACGTTTTCGCGATTACAATGGAACACGCGTTAAAAGTTATCGATCGGGATTATTAAAACGAGCACAAGTCGCGAGCCATTTCCCGAGATATATCTTCTTCGCACATATCTTCTTTAAATCTTTCTCGAGTGCCGTATTTCATTTAGCCGGCGTTCGGCAAGCCAAATATTGAGAAAAGCAGTCGACATAATAAACAATCCGACACGCGCGTTGACTTTCTTGATTTGACGTTTGACGTTTAGCCGCGATATTTATTATCATCTATGGTGCTCGGCAACGCGAACGTGGTATGAACGTATGTTCATTGTGATCGGTCAAATGGTTAGCGTTAGCAAGTGGTTAGCACGTTTTTAACTACGTCGATAGTTATCTGTGATTGAGCTCCAGGCTGGATTCATATCCCACTAGCGATGAAAAAAACCGGTTAATAGCAGATTATATTATCTATTACCGTTGATTTCATTTAACTTGTTTTTATTCAGTTTTACCTAATTTAAGTTCTAATCATTACGTTATTCTTTTCGTTTTTTACGGAAGAAAAAACATCATTCATTCTTTGAGAATTTTTCTAGGTTTTCCTTCCTTTCTCTATTCCATTACCCGAAGTCAAGTTTTAAGTGTATTTTAAACTGCACATAAACTTGTTAAATATGCAATGTTATTTTAAGTTTACTCGGTACAATAAATGCTTGGTAAAAAATAACTAATAAGTCAGCCCTAGTTCACTTGCTATGTAATTGAAAATAAATATTTAAATAAATAAATGTACTGGCCATTTTTTTAAAAATAATAATAACACAAATTACAAATACTATTTAAATCTATGAAATTTGTGTTAGAAGCACTCACTTTGTAGTAATTCATTGTAAGCTATTTAAATTGAAAAACCTTGTTCTTAACTACTTATTTATTATTAATCAAACTCCTGACCGGTATCGAGGCAACACGTGTCTCTTTTTCATGGGTCCAAGTATAAATTCACTGCGTTAGACTAATCATTTTGCCTTTATGTAACAAATTTTTAAGATTCACTGAACTTGGCGTACCATGCAGTGCCCTATGCACCATTGGGTGTGGATAAGGAAAAGAAGTAGAGTAGTAGTAAAATCGATTCAGATATTTATATTAGTGAACAAAACATGCTGGTGGGGCTTTCATTGAGTGAACAATACAGACATAATGTTAATACTTTTTTTGACATTAGAGAAGTATTTTTTTTAAAAGATAGAAAATGGATGGTTTATAGTAGGGAGAGAGTTACAAATTACCATGGTCCCCACACTTGTTTTACCAATGCAGTACCCTATGCACCATCGGGTGCGGATTAGAGAAAGTATAAGGAGTAGTTAAGAGTGAGGATGAGATTAATAAGGTCGTCATTGGATAATATTATATTCCAGTAAGTATCTACTAGTTTTTAAAAAAAAATTGTAAATGCTACTTTTCCAAATTACATGGAAGCTGTTTCCTTACCTTCTGACACAGTTATTAGTAACTTTTTGATAGTCGGAAAATTTAAATATTTTAGGTTATTATAAGAACAAAAATGTTTTTATTTATTTTTTATTATAACTGCTATTTTATTTTCTTATGTCAATTTATTCAATCGAATTTTTATTAAATACATAAATCGAATAATTGACTAACTCATTATTCACATCTCTATTACACATCTTGATTTATACATGACACTCTACATGCGATATCATTTGATATGCTGTGACGTATACAATTTAAAATGAAACATTTGGCGGTGGCGGTGGTGCGGTGTAATCATTTGTCAGACTTCATATCATTGCGGTAGTTATTACAACTGGATAATTCAGCAAATCGTTCATAAGATTTAATGAAATTAAAATAATCTTGCGACTGTGAATTTTAATGGTTGTTTTTAATTGTTATATTATAATAATCTCATTTTAGAGAAAAAAAATTCATTTGGTGTAAATTTTGATCTCCTACCCGCTATGTATGTAATTTTGATTTGTTTGTTTGTTTGTACATTTTTATTTTGCTATAAAATAAAAAATTCTTACAGCTAATATATTACATAAATATTTATTATAGCATTAGTATTTTACTTAGCTTGCTTCTGAATTCATTTAATCCGTTTATTTGTTTGACGGTCTCCGGTAGTTCATTATACCTTTTGAATCCTTTGTACATTATGCTGTTCTGAGTACATGTCTTAGATCTATTGATTGTCTTTAAATTATTTTTTAATTCTGGTGTTATACTCATGGGTGTTGCGGTTAAACTGAACCTTTGTCATAAAATAATCTGGTAATAAACCATTTAGCATTTTATGAATAAACACCATTGTATTTAAATCAATCTTTTCTTTCACGGATATCATACCAAGATCTTTCAACATTTTCTTAAATTTTTGAATATCTGTTACGCTGTTGTAAATCCTGTGATGGGTGACTTTAAGTCAAGTTTGACTTGGCGTTTGAGTGATTGACTTTACATAGAAATGTTGCGTTTTTATTTTGGTCCAACTCACGCACTTCTAGTTCCATAGTTTCGGAGATATTTGGTGCAAAGTGATATGACTGTCAGGATTTTGGCAAAAAAATCGTGATTATGAAGATGTAAGTCAAGTTGTAACCCCTTTAATAAATTGCTCCACAGATTGTTTTTCGTGCTTCGTAATACAAAGACCGATTATATTCATTTTCACGTTTTATCATCAGTATATTTATCGTGAATATTTTGAGTATATATCACTAAGAACTTTTTTTATCAATAGTGATTAGGGAACAATAATTCTCACATAAGGACACAACTTTTTTACTTTTTGTATATCAGTTTACACAAAGACAACTGCAATATAATTTATATATACACCGTGTCCCACGATGAGACCGCGAAACTCCGGAGGGTGATTGTTCATGGTATTCTGAGAAAAAAAATTTTTGATCCGGGCATTTCTAATAATTAATTTTAAAAAAGTATTCATAAAAAGCGACGAGTGTAATACTGGCTTCTGTTTGAAGTGCTAGCGGCGGCGGGGGGCGGGTGGGCGGGGAGGAGTGGGGGTCCGCTCTGGTACGCCTTGTACGGACATTCAAAATTCGAATTTCATATCTGAATCTGTAGTTTATGTTTAAAAAATATGTGATTTCTTCGCGCTTATTGGTGCAGGTCACGTGGTGTGAGCCAGTTCAAAAATTGACGGTATTACACGCGTGAATTTTTATTCATATTTTTATCATTTTTTTAATAAATTAGAATTGAGTTTTTTGAAAAACTTAATTAAGATTTTTTTCTCAGAATATCATGAATAATCACCCTCTGGAGTTTCGCGGTCTCATCGTGGGACACGGTGTATATATATAATTTAACTGTTCTTTTATCATTTAACGCGTAATTTTAACACATATTGGAAACAAAAAAAGGCGCAACTTTCAGGTTTTTCATGAATTTCTTTAAAACTATAATATTAACCATAAAAATTAAAATGCATAAAAAAAGGTACTTATGTGTTACCTAGCCTACTTAGTTCACAAACTAGAAGTTTTAAATCTTGTTTTTGTTCTCCTGTTAAGTGTTGATTTTTTACTTGTATCACTAATCACAGGAGCCACAGAAATACTTCCCTGGTTTTAATAACCAATTACAACTGATCTTAACGGCTTTGTGTTCAATATTTCTGCCTCCATTTTGTATTACTATTTGAAGTCATAACATGGCAATATATTTGTATGAAGGAAGTGGAATAGACGGTTCTGTCATATAAATGACATTTTGCTGCAATTGACGTTTCCCAAGCTCAGTGAATTTCTGCCTGGTTCATCGCAGTCGTTAACTGTGCTCAGATTAATTTCTGCAGTAGGATGCAATCCTCAAATAGCTACCCCTAAATCAAGACCACTCGTAGAAAGAGGCAGGAAAAATGAACGGAACAGCATTCGGGACTGTATTGAGTAAAAGAGCTTTTTGATAAGCTCGATAAAAACTTTATGAAGTGCGGATGAGTTTCAATGACAGATGGAAGTGCAGTAAATTCAAGGCGGTTGATGCATAATTTGATGTACCCAATGATGTATGAAGATTTATTAATTTATTAAAAACAGCTTGTTGGTTTAGCCTAGTAAATATTTTGCTCAATTAATTCAATAAAAATCTTCGTTTTAATGTATTAATAATACTTTTACTTTTCTCTCATCGGTACACCAAGTGCAGTGTATCTTGATCATTTTATTACATGAAGGATGATCAGTCCTACGCTTCATTACCAGTCCAAGGTATCACACATTAGTTATTTAATCTAAACGCCTCAACAGGCCGGTAGGCCCGATAACAGAGGGAAACAACATCACACAAGAAAACACCCAGGTTTCAGAAAAAATATTTTTGATTTTTATTATCTTACCGGGAATCGAGCCCGGAACCTTTGTATCGTGAGTTAAGTGGAAAATAATATGCAGTTTAAAATGCAGCGTATTCTGTTATTTTTTACATACATCATTGTTGGCGCATTGCAAAAAAAATTACATTGTATTTGTAATTTTAATTTTAATGATTTTTTTAATTGCTGAATTTTTTTTTTTTTAACTTTAGAATATTTTTTATGATTAAAATAACACGCGCACAAGTCCACTATTTTTTATAAATTACAAACATAAAAATTAATATTTTTTTATTTCTCAGCGTAAAAAGAAGGTTCGTAGCATAATACCTCCTATTATAAAAATGTTGGGCATTAAAAAGAATTAAAAATCCGATGCTATTTTTATTATTTATTATTTTCGAAGCATCTAAAAATGTGGTTTTTATAAAGTCAATATGTTAATTTAAATTTCACATCATTTATTACAAATTTTTATTAAAAATTGCCATATGAACATAGATAATTACCTTTCATGGTCATTCCCTAGATCAAAGCGATATCGAGGGGTAGCTGTGTCAAAACCTCTCCCTTCTCATATTGTTTTAAATCGATGATACGTATGCTTGACCAAAGTCGAACGTTTTCCAGTAAACAAAACTCAATCGACCCCTAAACGACTGCCATACCACCCTAAAATCATCCCCTTCTACTAGAAAACGTATTGAATCACTATTTGGAACATCCTGTTGAGTAGGTTCTTGCAAAAATAACAGCTCGAGTTCAGGTTCTGTTGATTTTCAAAGGTTCTGTTCGTCAAACGTTTTCCCTTTTTTATTATTTTCCCGTGTTTTCATTTCACCGTATTTTTAAAACGGTTTTGATGTGAATTTTAAACTTTTACGTGTTTTTTCACTTTTCATTGGGTTGTTAAATATCAAAAAGTACCCATACATTTTCCTATATTGCGTTTTTTATTTAATTTTTCATGTTTTTAATTTCACTGTAATTAAAAATCATTTTAAAAGTAATATCATTATTACGTGTACCTTTTACTAAGTTGTTTTTAGTAGGTAAATGCCTAATTGAAGAAATTAAATCGATTATCATAATAACTGCGATATATTTGGGGGTGTCAAAGCAGATACTCTTATGTGAGTATATAAAAAACTTTTGGTTGTCTGTAAAGTTGGTTTACGGACGATAATTTTACGTGATAACGTCATAAGAAAACATTGATGAAAAATAGCATACTTTTATGCATTGAATTGAATTATTATTACTGAATTATCATTATTTTGTATAATACAAAGCAGGAGTTAATTGAAAATTAATTTTTTTTTTCATAAATTTCCCCTGAAAATATTTAACCATGAGCAATTACGTGGGTTCAGTCTTGCTACCTGCTGTGATGGGAAATTAAAATATCCTTTTAAAGGATCGGTCTGGTACTACCGAAAACATATTTACTTGGTCTGGAAGTGCACAATTTGGTGATTTCATTTCATTTTGGTGATGACAATTTCACTCTCACTTTGTAGCTTGTGTGCTGCTGCTGTCTCTCTTCTACTCGGACGCATCGGCCGATGGAGCGGAAGATAGATAGATGCGTCACAAACCAAACGCTCAGGCCGATCGTGCCTCTCTATCGCTTGTTCCGCGCTCTCGCTTGCACACTCGGCTCAGGCGGAACGTGACAATGAGTCATGCTTTTAAGCAGTCTTACACACTCACACATCCCTAACATACAAAAGACACTCAATTGGTTTAATTTCATGGTTATTTGTTTATTATGTACGAGTATGAGTCCAAAACCAAAAATAAACCAAAATGATGTTTTTAAGACTATGTTGACAATGTCGTTAGTTTACCTACAAAAATTAATCACTGGCATTAAAACATGAAATTATTTATAGAAACCAATATCTGCTTGTTTACAGCAAAATTCGTTAAAACATTATAATTCGGAAACAAGCCGCTGTTCGTGAAACGAATTTACCGTTATTTGAAAGTGAACCACCATTTTTAGTTAAATAATTTTACCCTATCTTTTCACGAAATTACAAATAATTATTCAATCAGACATTTTCATTGAATATTCATTAGCGATAAGCGTTCGTAGTTTTATTAGCGCCAGATCAGTAATACATGCAATAATTATTATTGAACAGGATGTGCATAACAATAACTACTGCAATCGGACAATTACATTTATTGTATTTAATAAAGCTTCAGTCTGATACAAACACAAATATAGTTTCACATTTTTAGTGATTTAAGGATTTTCTTATTTAAAAATTCAATTAATTAACGATGCATAGATGGAGCTAGTTTTACGTGCTTGCGAAAGGTTTTCGATTCGTAACATAAATACAAAATCAAAAATGTTACCTGGTGAGGATATTCGCTAATAAGCAGAATGGGGAATGTTGTAGCACGTAAGTTGCCACTTAACCCAGCCAATGACAGGTTATAAGCCTTGTAAACGCTTGATTTGAAAAAATTCTACTTCATCTCTGTAGAGATATAAATAATGAAATATATGCCTACTCCCGTCATGGGATAAATCCAGATTTGTGTACAAGTATTTGAACACACCCAAAATGTTGTAATGTAAATAGTTTTATTGTCTTAAAGGAAATTTGTGTAATACGTCAGAAAACAAAATTACAGCTTCCTAATTATTCAAGATTCCTGGTGCCAGAAAACTGAAATAACTTTAATTTTGTTTTAGTACTGAAAGGAAGTTTTGAATCGCCCCTTTGTCATAATTATTTGCCCATTAAAACTTTGATAAGCTTAATGATTTAGATAGTGGTTTACAACATTGCTTCACTGTACATTTAACTTTCATCGTTTCACACAAATTCATTTTTGTTTCTGATTCATCTGTACTCACACATTAGAAATTATTTTTTTTAAAATAAATATTGCATTGAAATATAAGCTATTGATATCTTCCGCCTCGTGGTATAATAGTTTACGCATCGGGCTACTATGCCTGTAAATGCCTAGATATGTTGGGACATTAGCCAAGCATGGGTATGGGTATACTCCAGTAATTTGTCCATAAGTACGCATTAAGAATGTTGTTTATAGAAATTATGGCATTATTTTGATATTAAGAGCATTCTTAGCTTTTATTTAAATACAATTTTCTAAATTTAATAATTAATTAGTAAACATAATATATGTACCTATATCCTCCGTCTCAAATACCAAATAGTATTATTTGTAGTCATCAGTTTGATAATAAAGATCACAATTTTCTACCAAGATTTCACGTCACATTGTATTTTCTCTTATATTTTAACCGTCGAAAAAGCAATCTTTTTGCTTTTGATCTTAGGTTTCTAGATAATATAAATTTGCTCGTATGAAGCTCGTACAAAAAAAAATACATCTTCAGATAAACGAATTACATTACAAAATACGAAACGTTGCCGTAGTGAGAAAAATAAACCAATTTATTTATTTCTCCAACGGAAACTCAATCAAAGAACAACATTTAATTGAATTTTGCAAAAATAAACTCATTTTAAAACACGTAATGGTGCATAAAGCACCGAAAGATTAGGTTTTTCTACATTTCCAACCGCCAGGCAGCTGCACGTCCCGTGATTCTGACTTATCATCATCATCATACCATATCCGCTCCCTTGTGGAGCATATGGATTCCACAAACTGCCTCCAGGCCAAGCGATCGGCCGCCAGCTCCCGTGTATCCTCCCAAGCCAAGTCCACGTCCCGCAGCTCTGACGCAAAATGCAGGCAAATTGTCAACAGTGGACGTCCAGGATGCCGAGAGCCTGACGCCTTGTAAAATAGGCAAGCATGGTTAAGGCTCTCGAGAGGCGTACTTAGTGCATGGCCTAGCCAGCCAAAACGCGTTAGCCGGATGACAGTAGATACCAAGGGTTGCTGTGTCCGTTGCCACACTTCTGTGTTCCTCATAAAGTCTTGACTTAAGCTGCCAAGAAATTGCTAGAATACAGAGGACGTCCAGGATGCTAGGAGCTTAATGCCTTGTAAAATATACTGGTATTTCTCAACAGATGTCATCAATGAAAAAAATGTCGTTCTGTCATTTATACTAGTAGATCTTCCGAAATTTGTTATATATGGTTATCAGATGATGGGTGGAACGGGAAATGTTGTAATACACCAAGTGGCCACTTAACCAAGTCAATGACAGGTTATAAGCCCTGTAAACGCCTAGAAAATCAACATTCGTTTCCAGAGAGTTTCTCTGTCTCTGTTGGGATATCAATAATACTGGTATTTATTTATATTATCACCATTAACTTTGTAAATCATTGTAAACTTTTTTTAAATAAAATAAAAATCACTTTTTTTTTTGTTAAAAAGTGAATAAAAAAACAAAGTGATTTTTATTTTTATTTAAAAAAAATAAATACTGGTATTGTTCGTTATTCAGTCATTCAGCTCATATTTACAAACATGTTGCACACCTAGGTTTGTTATGAAATAAAATGACGAATGTGCCACTCGTCTGTAAACAGCTAAAATACGAAAGGTCTCCAGGGTACAAGTAACCCGGAACAAAGAAAATTGGTATTGAATATTGAAACATGAGTTCCCAAGCACCGAACGCTGGGAAGTCAAGAAAATTATTTTTAGTATGCTGCATCGCTCCAGCATTTTAATTACGTTTTTATGAACGAGGTCGCGGATTCGATTCCCGCAAGGGGTCAACATGAAATATTTATCTACATGTGATTTTCATTTTAATATTTTATGTGTGATACCTTGGACTGGTTCTGATGCGTAAGAATGATCATCTTACCTTCATGTAATTAAATGATCATGATACACAGTACCAATGCTGTGCCCTATGCACCATTAGGTGCGGATAGGTGAAAGTAGCAGTACTAGTAATGTTTATACAATTAACATAAAATATTAGTCAACGCACACAATAACCACAATGACTCCGATTTTAACCTATATGTATTATAATTAAGCAAAACACTAAGCAATTGCACAAAAAAAAAATTATCAATTTTCTTTTTTCAAATTGGTGTGATTTGTGTATAAATTATTAACATGTTAAAACCAATAAAATATTACTAAAAAAACCAATAAAACAATAAAATAATGGTAATAAATTTCGTCGAATAAAATAGCCTTCAAACACGGAACGAAATTTTGTGAACATTAAGAGATGAATTTTTTTTTTTCAATAGTAAAATCCCAAACTGCTCAAGCTTGAAGGCGAAGTTTTATGTGCAAATATCGCAAAATCACTTGCCTTCAAAAAAGATAACATCTACTAAAAAAATAGGACGAAAATAACTAGGATAATGAAAAGGAAGAAAGTAGTTTGAATGCTGTTAAAATGCAATCTGTCAGACGTGGAAAATCTATGTATGATAGGTGCCCTTAAGTCGAAATCAGAGCATTATCGACAGTCATATAGCATTATCAACAAAATTAAGAAAGGTCTTTTACGATGGTTCGGTCATGTTGAGCGAATGAATGATGAAAGAACAGCTAAAAGATTTATGTTGCGAGTGTGTCTGGATGTAGAAGTCGAGTGAGGCAATAAAAACATGGCATGATCAAGTAGGTAAAACAAATACTTGAGTCAATAGTCATGTGAAAAATCTGAACAATCGGCGTGCGTGCATGAGATGATGTATGAATGAGGAGGAAGCAAGGGAAGTGGCCAGAGCAGAGTGGTTTGGCGTTCTATTTGCTCTGCCTACCCCTTTGGAAAATGGCGTGATGGTTAGTTACTTAGTTCTACTTACAACAATCACTCAAGTGATAGTTTTTTTTTAAATTATAAATTAAAGTATCAATCTAATCTATTGTAAAATATTTGTACTACCTATATGACTTTGTAATACCCAGATTCTTTCAGTCGTTCCAATCACAGAATGCTTTCAGGGGGGCTTAGATTTTTTCATGTTAAATAAATTCAGCAGTCAAAGCAAAGGAATTTAATTATCGAGAAAATAAAAACAAAGGAAAAGGAAACGTCCCTGGAATGAAGAAAGACCATGGAAGAAAGGTAAAGAGAATAGAAAAATGTCTGCCAAGAAGAACCAGAAGAATTTATATACCCAGATATATAATATATTACAGGGATGCCAAATGAGATTTATCTGAACTTGGTATTTTTTTTAGATTTACCGCACTCTAAAAATATCGTCTTGTCTTCATTATTCCTTGTCAGTAATGAATTATTATATCTAATGTTAAAAACATTATCTTATTTATTACTTTTTCTAATATAATAATCGATTACTACATTTTTATGTATTTTACAAGTACAATGTCAGTAGCTCAATCACAGATGATTGTCGACGTACTTAAAACGTGCTAAGCATTTGACCGATTACAATGAACATACGTTCATATCACGGTCGCGTTGCCAAGCGCCATAGATGAAAGGCATACTTTGACAAATGTTTCGTTTTATTGCTTTCTCAAATTGATTTAAAGCAAATGAATGGCATGATAAATTGTGCACAAACAATTAAAACTCTATAAAACTTTAACAATATTCTCAATAGATGTCAGTATAGAGAAAGAATGTTAATAATATTCGAAATCTGTCGAAATAACAACTCGCAAGCGGATTGTTCTTTACACCTAAGATATATACAAGTTTCAAAAATTTGTCATACATGGTTGCCAGATGTCAGATGACAGGCGGAATGGGGAATGTTGTAATTACGTCAAGTGGCCCACTTAACCCAGCCAATGACAGGTCATAAGCCCTGTAAACGCCTAGATAACCCACATTCGTTTCCAGAGCTTCTCTGTCTCTGTTGAGATATCAATAATATCTATAAAACTAAATTATTTTACTTAACTTACAGTTTTGGCGTATTTTCCTTATTTAAAGCGTAAATTAATAATCCCGATCGATAACTTTTGACGGATGTTCCATTGTGATCGCGAAAACGTTAAACATCCATGGTGAGGAATCGATACGTCACTTATTAGCACGTCGATAGTCAACTGTGATTGAGCTACTGGTGTCTCAAATGCGCTAGGCGGGAATTTTGACATGTGCAAGCCTGTATCGCTAAAAGACTACCAACCTAGGAATCTGCAAGAGTTTAAATTTAAAATTCGCTTCTGTAAGAGAGGATTAAAAGCTACTTAGTGGAAAAAAATTAAAGATTGCTTACTCGCCAATGCACTTTATTCGAGCGCGAATATGATATTTACAATTTTGTTAAAATGAGAATAAGTCCAGTGCTACCCCAGAATTGAATTTTAAAAATGTTTTCGTGTAGATACGAATATCTTAAAATTTTGAAGCAGGATGAAATATAACTGAAATGTACGAAAAAATCAATAAAAAATGTTATTAACAAAAAAAGATAATAATTTTCATTTCAAATCGTAAACAAGACGTCACTCCTTGTACCTTCAGTTACTGTTTCCGGTTTCCGTTTTGAAAACCCTGTACCGAGATTTTAAGCAAGCGGACCTCGTCCCGAGTCAATTTAATATGCAATTTAAATCTACACACAGGCTTCTATCGCAAAACAAGATGGCTGGCATTCAGTCTCCCTAGAACAGCTGGTAATCTGACAGCTCTGAGTTGAATCTATTGAGTACAATCATTAAAAACAATGCTCATTTCGATTGAATTAATAAAAAAAAACAAATAATACACCATAATTTAATATAATGTTAAATTTATGCAGTTAACAATAATTAAACTACACCAAAGTACGAAAGTCGGATTGGAGTAGGAACGCCACCCGTTTTATGACGTCACTACTGTAAAATGATGCACTAAGTACAGTTATTTGATACACGGAACTTAAGAAAATCGTATCTTCATTAATAACACAAAAAAATGGCTTAGTTAAAAAGTAAGCTTGTAGAAAAAATTCCTTAGAAAACTATAGAATTGCTTATTACTGATTTCAAAATGGACATATTATACAAGAATACTACAGAGTAATAACGATATCCGATGGGTCTTCGGTTTTCAGTGGGTATCGGTGGCAGGAAAGGCAAGATAGCGCTCCTGGGGCGCGACAGCTACCATCTACCCTCTTCAGACAATTGTAGCCTGCTGAATTTCTATGGCTTCCTAGGTAGAAACCCAAGGTACCACAATGAATGAACTGTTTGACTTTAAACGCGTTATTTGGAATTGGGTGAATAAAAAGACAAAAAGTCTTTTTTTTTACAAAAATACATAATGGACGTGTATAATGAGTGTTTTGCTTTTTGTATAATCTTAAAACGTTTGATTTAATGAGCTATCAGGGATGGGAGCATTGATTTCATTTTATATGTACCAAAAATAAAAATCTTAAAAATCTTAAAAAATGAGAAAATAAGGAGAATTACTCGACGACATTTTTTTATCTAACGTACTGGTACGTTGCTAGAAATTTTTTTTTTTTACTAAAGTATACAAAAAGGTGAGTTTCTGGTAAATTTTCGAATTTCTTACCTCATTTTTTTTTAACAAAATAATTGCTATAATGAATAATAATACCCTGTGTCAATCAATTGTATTTTCAGACAAAATTTTATTTTTAATAAATAATACTTTTTTTAATAAATGACACTCTTTGATTTAAAACAATAATATCAATTATCAATTAACCCATGAAATTAATTTGAAACTAGCGCTTCATCACAAGACTATTTTTTTAAATACTTGTTGTAAGCTTTTTGTCAACCCTAACATAATCGTATTACACACAGCGTAGGAAGGGCTAGCGACATGTGTTTGATTGTTTCCTGATAAGAACACGCCTTTAAGAAACGGTTTCAATTTTTCACGAAACGTGTGAGAATTTCACGTAAATTGATATTTTTCCTTGACGCTCTAAGCGGTTTTATTATACTCCTACATATCCACACATTTCAAAGTCTTTCAACAAATTCCATGCTAAAAACACGTGTTAATTGTTTCATATGGTAAAAAATAACCTTATTTCCTTATTAGATTATCATATTGAAGTGAAGAACAAACATTAAAAAAATGACTAAACTTTTGAATATTATGTCAGTAGACCACAGAATTAAAAAAAATGTTGCCAATGAAATAAGCAAAAATGCTAAAAGTATAATTCCAAGATATTTGCAAAACAAATAAAAAACAATGACTTTTTTCATAAATATGCAACATCATCATCATCATACCATATCCGCTCCCATATGTGGAGCATATGGAATCCACAAACTGCCTCCAGGCCAAGCGATCGGCCGCCAGCTCCCGTGCATCCTCCCAAGTCAAGTCCACGTCCCGCAGCTCCGACGCAAACTGCCGACGAATTGTCAACAGTGGACAACTAGGATGTCGAGAACCTGATGCCTTGTAAAATAGGCAAGCATGGTTAAGGCTCTCGGGAGGCATACGTAGTATATGGCCTAGCCAGCCGAAACGCCTTCGCCGGATGACAGTAGATACCAAGGGTTGCTGCAAAGCCAAACCACCGCACACCCAAAATTCTTCTAAGACACCTATTGTCAAAACTCAGAAGTCTGCTATCTTGGGCCCTGATTAGGTGCCACGACTTATGCAACGAATATGCAACAAGAGTTCAAAAAACATGAGATTAAAAAAAGAAAAAAAAACTATGGCACAAGAATTGTCTATTTTTATTTATTTATTTTTTTTTACCTCAAGGCATTAGGAAATGTACAGAGGAGATTCACAGATGAAAAATAATCACCGGGAATAGCCGAACCGCCGAGGAGCATTAAAGTATGTATGAGATTCCAGATGAAATAAGAACTTTTTGATTTGTTTGAGTTCTCACCGGGAACCCGGAACCTCCGCATCGTTGAGTCCAGCGTCTTAGCCATTACGCTACGGAGTTGTTTAGGCCGTTAAATGTTGTATGAAAAAAAATATGTAAGAAAAAATATTAGTGTAGGTTTTATATTATGAAAAAAAAAAAATTTAAACAATATATTAAAAAAATTTGTGCAATAAAAAAATCGTGTAGTTTTTATAAAACCATATTCTTCACGTCTCTACATTCATTGATTCATCGCTAACCGCATATCCCCTTTCTACGTAAAACATGTGTATTCCACAACCTGCCTCTTAGCTTAGAGATTGACAGCCAACTACCATGTCATGTCCCGTAGCGCTAATGTAAACTGCAGTGGACGTCCAGGACGCCGTGCCACGCTTCAAAATGGGAAAGCATTGTGAAGGCTCTCTACTAAAGACATGTTGAGTTTAGCCTTGTTGGCTAAATCACATTCGTCTGATGACAATTCCCACAAGTGGTTGCCGCGTCCGTTGCCTCCGAAAATTAGTTTAACTCAAGTCATAACCTGAGTTAGTTAATTACATAATTATACGCAAAATAATATAACATGAAGTACATTATACGAATTTCTTTAAAAAAAAACTAGTGCGGAATTTTGTTTTTTTCAGTTAATTAATTTTTTCAAAATAATAAAATGTTCTTTTACCTTTTGCCACAAACAAATCTTTGTAATTATTTAACAGTTTTCTCTTGTAGAGAAAGAAAAGTAGACAAACAAAATGTCCTTTTCCATTGTATGAGAACAAACAATCATTTCTTTTTCCCACAGTTTTTTATCGGAAAACAATCCACTCAAAGAAAATTCTTTTAATTACATCTTGTTGCTTGTGATCTCATTTTGTACCCTTCTTTTATACATTCTAATGAAATTAATTGACAAAGTGCCTGTATTCAAATCATAGTTGCGCTTACATGAGAATTTTTTTGCCGAACCGTATAATCTATGCTTGAAAATTGGCAGTTTTCATCAGAGCTGCGGGACGAGGACCTGACTTGAGATGATGCACTGGAACTGGCCACCGATCGCTTGACTTGGAGAGATTTTGTAAAAAATCCATATGCTCCACATATGATGATAATGATGATGAACTACTACTTACTATATACTACTACTGCGTTCCGTTAATCGTACCCAACTGTGCAAAGGGCACTATATTAGTACACTAAGTGCAGTGAACTTTAATAATTTATTACACGAAGGCAAGGGATACCTTGATCAAGGGAAAATACTTGGAAGGTGATAAAAATTTGTGTAAAAAATATATTAAAAATAAAAAAATTATGATGAAATTCCCGTTTTTTTTTGGTCCCCCCTCGTACATGGTGTAACAAAACTCGATCTACAAGCAGGAAACCAGTGAATCTACATAATATTTAGAGTCGATTTTGTAGAAAAATTTTTTTTTTATTACCCATAGTTTTCGAGAAAATTTAATCGCTACGAAGTAGATTTTTTTTTTTAAAAAATTTCTAAAAATTTTTCAAACTGTTTTAAAATATCGTGTATTTAGTCAAATTAATATTATCCATAAATAAAACAAAATAAAAAACAGCATTTTAATACGAGTTTGTGATATTGTACTTAATCTGCGGTACTTATAAAAGCTTTTTTGAGAAGAAAAAAATTATTTTTTTCAACCTAGATTTAAAAGTCAAATCATATTACACACTCGACTCCAAACATGATGTAGATTTACCGATCTTCGAGTTGTACTACGAGTTTTGTTACACCATGTATATTGTCAATGCATGGCGAATTGGATTTTGAGTATGTTTTCGAGATACTCCCCTAACTTGGATAACATTGTAAGGGATAACTTTATTACTGTTAAAGCTATCAAACAAAACTAATTACTTCACATAATATCATCATTGTTCTGCAACCCTGGGATGGGTTGACACGTTACAAAATCCGATTTTAACAAGTTATGTGACTAGATTCTAGGCGCCTGAGATGAACTACATAGAAATAGTGTTGCGAATATAAACAAAATATTATTATATTACTTTTCGTATAATTTATATTGACGATTTTATTGTTATATATAGACAATTTTACTGGCGGCCTCCATAGCGTAATGACTTAGATGCTAGATTTATGATACGGAGTTTCCGGGTTCGATTCCTGGTGAGAAAACAAAAATTATAAACGATTTTTCTCAAGCCTGTGTATTTGTGACGTTTTTCTCCTCTGTAATTGAGGTGGTTCAATACATAAATGAAATTTTAAAAATACGTATTTTGGGATTTAGCTACAGTTAATTTTCCATTTATATAAAATGTTTTCAAAGAGCCATTCAAATTGTTGATTTAAGGTAATCGACTAAAATAATATATTTGGTTAGAAAATCTTGTTTCAGAATTTTAAGATTTACTTTTCCTAAGTTGCGATTCTCAATTAACAAATTCAAGCTGCTTTTTAAAAGAAATATTAACAGTTTTCGGCCGTTAAAAATATTCAGCGCTGCAAATTACCGGCAACGAATCGTAAACCTTTTACAATTTTAACCCGTCCGAGTTAAACGGAGAGTGGGGTTTAAACCCACCCCGGAGACCTCAACTGAGAAATATTATACTTAGTTTAAATTTAAGCGAAAAGTTTTAGTTAACAAATTTTACCATCGCTTGAAAGTTTGCCAAGTTTCAATCGTGGTTAGGGGTTAGAGGTATTCACCCGAAATAAAGTAAGGAAAAGACCCCATTCAAATTTCACAACAGCCTCCTTGAAGTACAAAATATACAAAGATAGCTCTTTTTACATAAATATGCCACAAAATTATTAAAATGTGGACATCTTTTGAAGTTTTTTTTTTCTTCAAATAGCATACATTCTATATTATTGATACTACTACTGCTACTTTCCCTTATCCGCATCCAATGGTGCGTAGGGCACTGCATTGGTGCAGATTATTGTTAAAAAAAATTAATTTTTCTTTATTATTGAATACATTTCATTGAATTCCATATTTTCATTGAATTTTTAATTTTGAATTGACATTTGTAGAAGCCTAGAAAATATTTTTCGTATGTATCTCATTATTCATAAAAAATATCTCTTAGTAGCGATATTTTGGTAGCCATTAATTATGATAATATTACGAATTAATTTTCGGTAAACGATTTAAATCGAGGTGCCAGTATGAAATGCTTGATTGAGCTTCGATTAATCATTGCAGCATCACTTAGTGAGAATTTTCACACAAAACCCTCAAAAATTCCTAGCACCTGTCCACAAGGATCCAAGTAACGTTTTTTTAGTAAATGTAGACTGAGAGACAGAATAAAATAAATACCATAAATAAATGCAGTGCCCTATGAACTATGAGGTGCGGAAGAGAGAAAGTAGTAGTATAAATAAATTTCAATATTAAAAAAACAATTAATGAAAATCAATATTTTTCTTATTTATAAAAATAACATAACGTAGAAAACAATAAAGATTTTTTTTTCAATCCAATGCTCCCTAGGAGTTTTTACAATAAACTCATTTAGGGACAAATAAAAAACACATATTCATTTTATTCTAATACGCACTGACATCGCTTAGATCACAAAATAAACCCAATATATACAAAAAACAGAACCAATCCAATGAAAACATAAAACCTAAAGAAACAATTAAGTGAATTATTACAGTAACAGCAAAACCATATAATATATCGATGCAAGTAGAAAAGGTATCATTCAAAATACTTATTAAAATAATATTTTTTCAAATCAGAGGTCCTGTTTCGATAGTTAGATACAGGTCACCAAATTCTCTTTATATTTTACGTAGTTAGTGACAAGACTTTTTTTGTCTGAATAAAAAATGAAACAGTCACCAAAACATTAATTATTTATTGAGAAAACTCAACTTTGGTTTATCGACTGTATTTTAAGCTTCAAACTTTGAGTTTAATAAAATCATGAATTATTCAATTTCAAATTTGGCTTTTGATATACCTAGATAAAAACGATGTTAATGAAAATATTCCCAAAGATTATTTATCTTCAAAGATTCGTTTTATTTTTCAACCCGTTTTTCAACCACATTCTATTTTAATAACAGCACACTTTAATAGCAATAAAAGGGTGCATCTCGCTCTACAAATTACGTTCACTTTTTGGTACGGTTGACTACCGTAATTTTAATTCTATTCAACGTAAATACATAGTAACCAAATAACAAAATATAAATTCACTTCACAGATTAATGGAAATGTCTTAAAAAGTAGTGAAAAGATTTTAAAAAGTGATGAATTATTATCGCTGTGGATTTAAAGTTGTGGAGTTTTAACAGCTTGAGACGCTGCTTTTACTAGAAGCTGGATATATCCCCAACCTATCATAACTTCCTGTTTTTTGTATTGTCTTTTTCTTCTTCTGTTATAGGGTCATTGTACCTTTCTAAAATTTTGTATAAGAAATGTTTTTAGGGCTGTTCCTTTTGCATACTTCTATTCTCCTTGGGTTTAACGCAGGTTTTTTATTTTAAATTTTTTGTATGGATTTGCTTTTTTTTAATCTAAACTGAGCCCAACGGCGTCTAAAATAAATAAGAAAATATCTAGATTAAACACCACCCTATGCACCATTGGATGCGGATAAGGGAAAGCAGTAGTAGTAGAAGATTATACAAAAAAATTATTACGATAATATTGCGACAAATTATAACGACATCAGTTTCCTTTTTTGGATGATGATATGCGATGATTTTTCAAAAACTTTTGATAGGTAATATAATAGCGTCAGACATAAATATTCACTTCGAGCATTTATTATTTTGAAATCTCCATCTTTCCCGTTCCGAATCACGCACTTTACACTCCAACAGAACATTTTCATAAAATTTCCCCGGAAAAATTATCCCAGATCACGAATTCGCATAACGGAGCACTGAAAAATTAATTTGAAATCTAAGATTGAAGTAGAGCAATGGAAATTTCTGGAATTATATATTCATCAAGGTATTTAGGGGGGGGGAAACTTCTAATTTTCACTTTTCCATGGCCATGATCGCTTCTCAAAATGGTCACCGAACATAAAATGCAGGAAAATTCAATATCGTATTCTTTTATGGTTATTCGTTCTTTTATCTGGATTGATTTCCCCCCGAATTCACGTATAAATTAATAGCTCTTTTTATTACATCGTAGTTTTCTCTGCCTTTATGTATATAAATATATTTATATTTATTTATTTAACTGACGAAATTTGCTCAGACTGTGAAATTAACTTTTTTAATTTTTTAAAATATCGAAAAACTAATTTTTCTGTTTCTCATTACACATAAAACCTGCTCTTGGTCATTAACTCATTATAATAATCAGCTGTTTTAATTTTTAAAAATAAACTAAGATTTTTCAGATTCATTTATAGCTAAGCTTTCTTATATTAATAATTTTTGTGATAAATGAAGATTTTATTAAGTATCTTCTGTCTGATTTCGTTGAATTTCTATTTTTCGCGTTCACAGAAATTCTATCTTTTATATCTAAATGTTTTTTTTTTGAATATTATGGAGTACCGACTCTGTCATCGTGTAATCAAAATGTTTTTTGATTGAAAGCATGGTGTTTAAGATAGTAAAAGCAAGTGCCTTCCGGTCCTATAAAAGGTTAGCAAATAAGGCTTCGATTTTGTTTTGCGATGTCTTTAATATAATTCAGAGAGGCGCAAAAATTGGGAGGATTTTAGTACTTTGCCTAGCGCGGTAGAATAGAAAATAGTTTAAATTAAACCATTTGTATGATAATTTTATACTCTGTACAGAGATAACTTTGACCTTGTAAAGATTTTCTCCTAAACGTTTTATCTCCAGTATTGAAAATCTCCCAGTATTGGATAACCCGTTATTATATAATAATTCCGTAAATGTTTCTTCCGATATGGCGGCATTAATAAATCGACAACCAAATTGTGCTTTTCCCATATTCATCCATCTTATTGAAACTTGAGCTGTATTTTTATATTGTAATTTTAAATTCCTATCTACTCTGGAAACACAATTATACTTATTTGAATCATTTTATATACATACGAAATAAATTTTATGTGATTTGCCTTAATTGGCACGGGACAAGTTCCGCAGTTCTGACGTAAACTGTAAAGGGTATTATGTAACTAATGCCGAGTCCAATGAAAAAAACAGCTAAGCACGGTCGATGTCTTTATTATATACTTTGGTTGAGGAAAAGAAGAGGGAACGTAGTTTGGAATGAAAAATCTTTAACCATTTTTCCCCCTGCCATGTGACGACTATTTTTTTTTTTCCACCTCAACAGTTCCAGATCTGAGTGTATCAACCTCTAAGAGTTTTTTGACACTATCGATACACGATGTTGCATGTCACAAATGTGTGATACCACTGTATACTCATGTCATACGAAAATACAATATTTTGTCTCTCATCTTAATCTGCACCTCCCACTTAGAAATGACGACCTAGCCAAATGTGAGGGCTTTGTCAAACCCTCAGATTTGTTCTAAGTTATCGTGAATCAAAGCAATTTAAAAACCATAAGTTTTAATTATATTTTTATTGCGTTCACGCAAAATGCACATACTTATGCTAGAGAGACTTGATAATAATTCTTATGTAGATTTCTAAGCAATTCTTGTATTATGGTGTTCTGGCTGTCTTAGATTGAATTGCCATTAATTTTTAAACAAGTATTAATTGGCAATATTATTAACTAAAATCATCAAGATTATTAAACTAAACAAAGCGTCCTTAGAGTCCCGTGCAAATGAAATTATGGTCCATAAAAACGGTCGACACATGTATTTGTATACGCGTATAGAACGTTTTGTGATTGCTAGAATAAAACGGACGTATGTGTCTGACAAGGAATTAGGGGTGGAATTTATTCAAAACGAATCCAACCTCCTTTGTAATACGTTGATCGTACATACGTAACCCCCGAATACGGTACCCCCAAATTACGTGGCCAGGTTTTTTACGGCCGGAACAGCACACATTTGCGCTATCTGTAACCTACATCTGGTATTGTAAAACCAATCTTTGGCGTGAGCGGCGATAGCGCTGAATATATTTAGAGGAAAATATGAATTTTAAATCGGTCTACGATTTCCATTCTCTTCAAACCACCCTTAACCCTTCTCCCTCAACCCTCGCCTACCCCAATAGCGGTCAGAGTGCAATAAAAGATACAAAATATGTCTAATATATGCCTTTCGCTTATTTCAGGATTTGTTTCATGTGTCAGACCAGCGAGGTGGATAGGAGGATAAATCTCTCTTGGGTGACTTTTGGAAAGCTAAATTCCACATTCCGAAGCTCCATTCCCAACTCACTCAAGACTCGAGTATTCAACCAATGCATTCTGCCCGTCCTTACTTATGGCGCAGAAACAATGACTCTGACCAAGCAATCCTCCCATAAGTTGCAGTTGCACAGAGGAGCATGGAGAGGATTATGCTTGGAATAACATTAAGAGACCGAAAAAGGAACGATTGGATCCGACGCCAGACAAAGGTCTGCGACGTGGTGCAGCGAATTGCTTGGTTGAAGTGGAAATGGGCCGGTCACATAGCCAGAATGACGGACGACAGATGGACGAAACGCGTTCTGGTGTGGAGACCGAGGAACCAGAGGCCTCAAGGACGTCCACCGATGAGATGGGTGGACGACATCAGGAAGTCTGCTGGAAGACAGTGGATGGGGACGGCGCAGGATCGGGAGGAGTGGAGACGGCAGGGGGAGGCCTATGTCCAGCAGTGGACCTCAACGGGCTGAGATGATTGATGATTGATTGTCTAAAATACTTTCAGCGCAATCATTTCAGCGTTATCAAGCGGCTATCACGTTTTTCATTATTCTGTTTATATCACGTAAGTTCCGTTCAATTGTCATTTTGTCCTGCATTTATTACGTAGAACATAATATAGCCTCAAACATTGGAAGCAAAGTTGTAGAGTATAAGGGCTTTCAAGGTCTGTTCCCTCAAAAAAACATCATGAAACTAAAAAAAAAATGGACTAAAATACGCTCTCATGTAGACATTTGATACCTGTGTTGCCGAGTGGAAAACGGTGGCATGGCGACATTGAAAAATATATAGTTCCCAATTTCATATCAACCGGAAGAAGTCATGTCGTAAATTTATCACGTTTAGGGACTATATCCAGAATATTGGTGCGGCGCTGCGCGCTGGATATTAGCTTCCTAGAGAGTTTGTAATAAAAACTTGAATTGACTTCAAGATACGTAAGTCTTACCATTAGCAAACAAGAAACTTTTCAACGAGTGTTTTAATTATTTTTTCTATAAAATGTAATAAAACCTAAACCAAAAAACCGATAGGTCAAACATAATAAGAGAGATTCAATCGTTCAAATTTAAGTCATCGTAGGCGCTATTATTTATATTAGTTATACGTACTTTCTTAATCGACTGATAAACTGAGAGCAACAGTAGTTTTTGTGATTTTTCATTATGTTCAGGCGGACTAACATTCGAAAAGAATCGTGTTTTGCTCTATACTTATAACGAGAGGCAAGTCAGCGGCGCTCACTAAATGTTGCCGCAGAAATGATAAACAGTTAAATAAAATCTGCCAAGCTAATATCCTAGAATTTCAAGTGGTCTTTGATTACTAATAGTTTTTTTTTTTTTGCCACCACCCTTAGTTATTCTGAAAACGGAAAAAAAGGGCTTCACTTTTTTTTTTCTTAAGAACTCATACACCTTTTCAAAAGTCGATCACGGTGAAAACAGTTTGAATTATATGTGATATTTTTTCCAGGTTTCGTAGCTGTCAATCCGGAATATAATTATGAGAACACCAAAATTCCTAACTTTTCAAAATTTCTAAAAATTCGAGTGAGTGGCGCAGTTTCTAAAATTTTAAATCACACGATACATAATATTTGCCAACGGATTTTTGAAAATAAATGTAACTTGTGGGTTTGGCATAATGCTTTCGTTCAAAATAAAGAAGGCGTTTCCTACTGAAAGTTAATAATCCTTGAATATTTTCGCAAAAATTACAGCACGGATTCAATTACAGATCCCGCTTTGTTACGCTTAATTTAAAACTCAAAAAAAAATAAAGAAAAGAAAACAAGAGAATCTCGTTAATATCTACTACGCCAAGATAATTGTTTGTTTATCGCGAGTTTGTATGTATGTAGTTGTGTTTTATAAATTTAATGTGTAGTTAGCGGAACATAAATCGTGTTTAAAGTTTTTTTTTAGATGGATTATTGCAAATATTAAGTGGATAAAGAATATCGAGTATTTAAGCAGAACATTAATATTAAATCATCACAAATGTGTATTATGCAAAAAAAAATTACATATTATCTCATTGTCGTAGAACGTCTTGCTAATGCCACACATAAATCGAATGACCGGGTCTGAATGAACTCTGCAATTCTTTGCACGTACAATTTTTAAGCGTATAGGTATCGATTATTGACATCGGCAAATAATTTATTATAAACGCCTCCTCCCACGTCAGGCCCGCATCCATCAGCTCCGCCTAATACATCCGTAGGATGGTCATCGACGGTTTGCCAGGACGGCGGTATCCTCTTTCTCTTTACTTATCGTCTCCTGCGTTTAAATATTCAGATTTCCCGACACATACACCACACTCCACACAACATACACATGACATAACATAACCACCTTGTTTGCTCAATTCACGTCTTCAGAAATTTGTCGTGTACATTGTGTTGTCCACGTGATTGGTGTTATGCTGTATATGTTACCTCAAATTGAAAATTCTTAGTTCATTGTACAAACATAGCACTGTGTGCAACACAATAAAAATATAAATAAATAAAAATAAAAATAAATAATAATAAACATATTATTGTTGTTACACATTGAATATGAGCCATGTGATTCTTAGCATATTCTGAACTCGATTATCTAATTAACAATTTACATACAGTTTTAATTTAAAAACTGAACCGAAAAATTCTTGAATTTATAATTTCATTGTATTTTTCCTATTTACAAAAAAGTGTTTGGTTTATTTTCAAGAAACAGTTATTATCAACTATTTTGGAATAGGTATATTTAAATACTTACATTATAACAACAACATTTTGAACGAATACAAATACTTGTAGACAAATTACTGGAATACCCATGCTGGGCTGATATCAGATATTATTGATATCTCAACAGAGACAGATAAACTCTAGAATCGAATGTGGGTTATCTACCCACATTCGCTACCTACACCAATAAAGTAAGATTGCCAAAAAAAACGCTTATCTATCTTCTCAACAGATGTCACTATAGGGAAAAAATATTAAAAATCTGTCGAAAACACAACTCACAAGTGGATTCTTTTGTACAAACTCAACATATATACAAGTTTCAAAAATTTGTCATACATGGTTGTCAGATGATGGGCGGAATGGAGAATGTTGTAATACATCAAGTGGCCACTTAACCCAGCCAATGACAGGTCATAAGTCCTGTAAACGCCTAGATAACCCACATTCGTTTCCAGAGTTTCTCTGTCTCTGTTGAGATATCAATAATATCTGACTTACATTATAGCCCACATTTGATGTGCATCAACGATATGCAGTGCATTGCCATATGATAAAACCATGGCCATTAAAGAAAAACTGAAAGACAAAATTAAATTTGAATTCTTAACATCAAACTTTGGCTGCTCTCCCCTACGTATAGTTTAAATTGAGTTTTTTGTAGACTGCAAAAACTTTATCAAAACTTTTCTATATTATTTATAACTTCTCCCTTCTTTCAGTAATAGCAGTCAACATTTAATAGGCGAAGTCGATCGATTAAAACTTACACCGTTAAATACATAAAATCATTGTTGCCAGCCAGTCAAAGTATCGTCGCATTATTAGTTTTTAACGCTGTTAAATTCAAACATTTCCTGAGAGTACTTTTAAAGTTCTGATGATGGCCAAACTTTGTACATTAAACACTTTATGTGTCCTACTAGTAATTTATGGCCCTTGGGAACCCCTGGGCTCGCTCAAGACACAGAAAAAATATTAATGGTAGTTGCAATCTGATTATCATAAGAAATATACGTATTTGAGGGTAGATTCTTTTGGTACTACTATATAATAAGCTAGACTCTTGTGGTACTTCGTTCAAAACAAATTATTCATAAAACTCTTGGACCTTTACTGAAAATACAAATTTATCATCCTGGAACAAAAAATTTTTTAAATTCAAATTTATATTCAAATAAAATCAAAACAAACAACAAAACAATAAAAAATATTAATTTATTGTGTTTTTAAATTGCGTGTTATACAGAATTTTTGTTTTTGTATTCTTACTATCTGCCGTGTGTTTTTTAGTAGAAAATCTCCATGTTGTCTTCATATAAATAGATGACATATTGATGGAATACAAAAATTATTCAAAACAAAGAATGCATTCACTAGGGAACATCTAAACATCTATCTAAATATAAACATCTTCATGGATTCAACAGATATGATTGTAATACGTCAAGTGGCCACTTCGCCCAGCCAATTTCAGTTCATAAGCATTGTCCTAAATTCCTAAATAATCCGTATTCGCTTCCAGAGATTCTCTGTCTCTGTGAAGATGTAAATAATGATTTAATTTTAACATTTTTAACAATTTGCTTAAGACGATTTATTGCATTTTATTTTTAAAGGGAAACATTCGATTTTTTTTTATATGCTCAAACATTTCAATTTTGGGGCTGCTTTTAAACAGCCGGAAATAACTGTACCAGAAAGCAGGTAGCATGTTGCGGAATGGGATTCCAACTTAGAGATTCTAATCCGGAGTCCTCGAATCCTACCACTAGGCCACAACCCGGTTCAAATTCTTATTTAATGAAAGCCCACTCGAATATTTATTACCTACAATAAAATCTTTGTTACAGTATGCGACAGAATTATGCAAAACCGGAAAAGCAAATGGAAAATTGTATGTTAAAAATTATACTTTTTTCCTGTGACGCGGATGAAGGGATGACAGAGGGAGAAAAATGTTTATTTTTTCCAGTTTACCTGCATACATTATTATTTACGATTATTCCAGAATTTACATATTCAATTTTCTTTTTACGACTTGACAGAAAAGAATGCGTGAAACAATCGCATATCACTTTTTGACAAGAGCTTTGAAATTTCTTGAAAGCTTCTGCCTCGCTTGGATAGGTAATAATATGTAGGCGGATCGATCAATATATGATTGACAATTTATAATAAAAACAAATGAAACTGTGAAATTTTGCTTGTTTTGTTAGGTTTACCTTTTTTTCACTTTTTTTCTTTTCCCTTAATACGTAAATATAAATAAAAAATACTTGGTAAAAATACAATGAATAAATTTACAAAAAAAAAACCAACAATGTAGCAAGAATATCAAAGAAAAAACTCTTTGATCTGCATTGTGTAATTAAAGGCACCCAGTATTAATTTGTTTGGCTTATCATACTGTTTTCATTTTTATAACTCAATTTTGGTTTGGAAGTAAACCATTTTGGTCTGTGGGGTAATTTAAGGCTCAATGGGGATATTGGTATTATTTATGAACGTTTGTTTTGGTAAACAGCGCTGTTTGAACGTTACAGTGTTCCGAAGTAAGAAAACTTTTTTTTTGTAATTCGTAGATAAAAGTTGTAGAGACCAAAATAAAATAAAAGCCAGCCACCCAGCTAAATACAGTCGACAATTTTTTTTACACAATTCAATTGATTTTTTTTTTTTGATAATTACTGACGTAGCGATTCTAAAAGGGTAAATTATACGCATCACCAACAATAATCATAGTTAATCATAACAATGCACATGATTTAAAATGGCATCCATTTTGTTACTTTTTATACATATTTTCGAAGCATTCGCCCAACCACGGCGCGACCTGCGTTTGTCGCGCTTTTGCCAAAGGCACGATAATTTTTCATCTCCCGCCAAAACCGTGTTTTGAAACAACAATATCAAACCGCCAGCGGCCTAGAAACTGTCAAAACCTCAACTTAAGAAGAAATAATATGCGCACCGGTACCGCATCATCGGGTTTTATGTTCCAAATTTAATTTACGGGAATTGTTTGAGGCAATCTTCTTTTTTACTCTTTTCGCCTTTTCGTACCTTCCCGTCATTTCGTATTTCCCGCCTTTTCTAGGCCCCGTGTGACGTCATCACATTAATCAAGCTGGAATCGTTAGGCGCTGCTGGAATGTTATTTATGACACTTTCCCTTATAAGTAATTGGAATTAAAATTCTCGGCATATAAACTTACACGTGGAGGTGGTATCATAAGTGTTGAGGCGAGCAGACACATACTAATGAAATTCGTATAACGATCCAAATAAAACTCTCGTAGGCTCCGCGAAATGAAATGAAATCGCATTTGATATTATTCATATTTGATGTAAGTGTAAAAGTAGGCACCTATAATAATTTTAGAAATGTATTTGGTGTTATGACGTATCAAAGAGGACTGAAACGTATGATTTTATTAAATTAATGGTGATCAACGTTCTTAATAAAAATATGAAGTCTTTCTGGTAATTAAGAGCATGCCTCTTCTCCAATCAATCGTAGTACTCAATTTTTTCCCTGTTATACTAGAATATCAAATGTTAGTACAAGAACAGCGATATTTTCAAGTTTTTAGGTAAAAGGGTAGAGCTTTCATTGCCCATTTACACTTTAGCCGTGCAATTCTTTCTTCCTTATATTAGCATAAAAATGTCAATGACATGACATCGTTCCCGGTAAAAAAATCAGTTCATTGTTCTAAATTTAAATTGGAATATGAGAATAAACCAACTTTGAGCTGACATAGGCTACAACGAATCGTTGTAAAGTAAAATCCCCCTCCCAGTATTTGATTTAACCAGGGATATCGTATGCGTATTTCCTCTACCTTGTGTGGTACGGAACACAGCCACATCATCGAATAAACAAGGTCTGGTCAATGCTATTCATGATCTGGACACATCTGGCTACTCGTATTGGTTTTATTGCGGTGAAATGAAACGGAAGATATTTCTGATTTATACTTATAGCTTACTAACATTGTGTTGCATCTACTTTTTTTCCTTAGAATTGTAAAATATATCATGTAAGAACAAAACTAAATAATAATATTGATGATAAATACTAGATGAATTAACCCGATTAAACACCAGAAATTTTTCATCTTCATAATTACCTTAATATATACGCCTCTGTTCAGTTGTTATACGAATCTATTTTTTGTTAAAATCTTACCTTGCTATATGCTTCATTCTTACGTCCTTGCCTGTGGGATCCCTTCATTTTGATAGACCGTCGATGACGATCTTTTGGATGCACTCAGTGGCGGCAAAACTGAAACGATGAAATATATGACAGCGACAGGTTTTTTTAAGGCATTTTGAAAAAAAATTACAACAGCGACAGGTTTTTTTAAAGGCATTTTGTAATTTCTAAACGTGGCAAAAGAGAAAAAATACAAAGTTTACATCGTTCCATAAGAATAACGGAACTTTAACTTTGATCTGACTTGGGAAAACACACGGAAACTAGCAGCCTATTGCTTAGCTTTTAGTTAGTTTTTAGAATTCACAAGCTTCACATAGGGGGTGGATATGCAATGGTGAATTTGACGAAAATGAAATTTTGTTTTGAGTTGTGGAAGTGTAAAAATCCATTTTTCGTTTTTTCTATGGCATTGTCTTGTTCAGAACCTATTATATATGTAGTCTGTACTGAACAAGGATTAGGAATCACTAGATTGACATAGAGGAGGATTGCATGTTGCAAATTTTATGCAATTTTGACCAAAAGATTGCAGTGGATTGAATAAACCCGACTGGTAGGAACTCATGTACATTTTATACCCGCGGGCAATAAAATTTCCATATCTACACATTTAAATGACAATATTTGTCAAATCAAATTTGAAGTAATTTGAATATTCATAAAATTTCCAAAACCCAAATGAAAACTAAAAAAATGTAATTTTTTGCATTGCACTGTTATTTTGGGTCTAATCTTTTTTAAAACACAGACTTTATTATTTTGATTTAATAAAAGACTTTTCAATGAACACATTATTAATTTGGTAAATTTCTTAAAAATTTAAACTAAAAGTTTACGAACTCCAATATAACTCCTATCTCATATTACATATATGGACGAAATGAGATTTAATGTTAGTGCTTTCTTTCAAAACTTTTAGAATTTATAGAAGTATTATTATGATAGCCATTTTCAGCTACTATTTTCAGCTATTGTTTTCAGTAAATTATTCTTGTTTTTACTGCTATTTTACGAGACTATTTAATGTTTTTCTATCATTGGCTTACTTTTGAAATGCAATCGGTGTTTTATGATTCACTGAGTTCAAAACTCGACAGCCTTTAACCTTCGACAGCTCAATGGAACGGCAAATTGGCCGTCATCATCGGAAATTAAAAACAACATTTCTCTCCGTTTATTTGTAGGATGCAACTAGCATAATACTTTATTTAGTTATATTCTCCTCCATAAAATTATTTATAAATATAGGATCCTTTCGAATTAATGAAAAAAATGTTTTGGATGCTTTCGAGATGTGGTGTTGGAGAGGAATGGACGCAGGATAAACATCCTCTATCCCCAGGATAAGAAAATACATTAGAAAAATGTTTACCAGTGATCGTTGATCCTTACAAATTAAAAAACACACATTGAAGGCAAGAAAACTTTCAGTTAGAACATTGGATAAAATAACTTTAAAATAAAAATGTATACAAGTTTAGTAAGAAAGAATTGTAAATAATTTCGATAACCTATTTTCTTCAAGATATGTGTTCGCTTTTGGATATTTTAAAACCAGCAAAATATTCCAAACAAGATTAAAGATTTAACTCCTCTTATTTTCATTTTATGTAAATAACAACATGAACATTTTTATGCGATAAGAAAAATCACAACGAAAAACTTTATACATAATATAAATATTGATTCGGAATCACAGAAAACATCGTTACTCAGTCGAAAATATTGAGGAAGAAAAAAGTTAAGATAAGGGAATTAAAGAAAGTAAGAGGATTAGGGGAAGATCGGTAGAATATCATCGATAAGCGCAGTTGAGGAGTTTTATTAAAATGGCGGTGTATAAGTAATCCTACTGGTTTTGAAAAATATCGTCTCATGTTTCTGATACAAAATAAGACATGAAATAAATCCGTGAATATTTAAAAGATGGTCGAAATCGTAAGTTGTAAGTATGGAAAGCGATTTTTATTTAATAGAATTGTGCTCTCTTTATTTGATTTTATCTGTATGGGGTACAGAAACTCCGCCCGTAATATGGCGGTCCATTACCGCCTGCAGGCTGTCGAGTTTCAAAACACCGTAAGTGTTCAAACTAAAAATATTCACAAAAATTTTAAAAAACATAATATGTTGTCATACTACATTCGCCGGAAAAAAATACGAAAATTTGAAGCGTTTTCGTTAAATGAGTGTATAATATTATAGAGGACACATATTAATTACATACTCATCATACCATATCCGCTTCCTATGTGAAGCACGTGGAATATGGGCTCCACAAACTGGCTCCAAGTCAAGCAATTTGGCGACAGTTATTTCCGTTCGCCTTCCCATAAGAGGTCATATCCGCGTGCTATAGTTCTTGCGGAAACTGCTATTAAATTATCAGCAGTGAACTTCCAGAACGCCAGAAGACTTCATTATTATTAAGTAGGTTTTGTATTATGATTCACTAGCATTTAACGTAGTTTTTAAAGATTGGATTTGTTCTCACTAGATTTCGCGATGTTAAATTTATCCACAGCGGTTTCATGCCAAATTTCAACAGCAATGTAGGCCTCAGTAGCGTAAGATGCTGGACTTCACATACGGATGGTTGAGGTACGGTTCCCGTAAGATCACAAAATTCAAAAGGGATTTTTCTGAAACCTGAATGTTTGTGATGTTGTTACTCTTTATTATTGGCCCACCCGTCTTTTTAAAAATAAAAAAATACTATCAAGTAACAAAGAATGACAGCAACACGTTTTTTAAAAATTAATAACATTTTTAATGTGTACAAATACATTTCGATAAATACTGAGTTATACCCAGGACGGGCATGTATCAATAAAAAAAACCTAGGTTTCGGGAATTAAGAAAAGTCAGAAGATTAGGAGAAGATCAGTAAAATATCATTTAACATCTCCAGAGAGATAGAGAAGGTCTGGAAACAAACATGGATTACATCTGTTTCCAAATTTTCTATATCTCATGATGTCAGCGATGATTTCTTAAAAGTCCTTTACTATGTTTCGAAACTGGATAGTTGAGGGGGTGCGCAATGATGTGAGTGTATCGCGAACAGAAACTCATTACAACTTGAGAAAATACCCGCACTCTATTTGTTATATGGCCGCTTGCCAAAAATAATTATGCTAATCTCGACTGGGAATGTTCCGCGATATTGGCGATGCGCGATGCGATGCTGGCCTTTAATAAGCCGCAACATTATCATAAATACGAAAAAATGGTTTATCCATACATGAGGAGTATGAAAATATATAAGCAAAAGCATCGATCTTTGATTATATGACGAAATAACGTAAATAATGGAACTAACAGGTCGGCAGAGATAGAACGCCACACAACTCTGTACTGGCACGCTTCCCTTGGTTGCTCCACATTCATACATCTTCTCGTGCACGCACGTCGATTATTCCGACTTTTCACATGACATCTTTCAAGTATTTGTTGTACCTGATAATGCCAAGTCTTTCTCGGTCTTCCTCGTCTTCTACATTCAGACATACTCGAATCATAAATCGTTTTAGCTGTTCTTTCATCATTCATTTGCTCCACATGATCAAAGAAAAGACGTTTCCTAATTTTTTCCTAATTTGGTCGATAATGCCACAGCCTTGCATTTTGCTCTAATTTCGATATTGGTTGCATAGTTTTTCTACACATTCACCTAAGAGATCGCATTTCAACAGCATTCAGTCTACTTTCGTCTTTTTTTTTCAACTCCATGCTTTGCTTCATAATAAATAAATAACAGAAATACACAAGTACTTCTACAATGTTGTTCGGAAATTGGTGATTTAACCAAATCATATTTATTTGATAACTCCTCTGCGATATTGAAGCATTTATTACATCTCGATTTTGAATATCGTTTTTTTTTAAATGAAATTGTATTAATTCGCAGTCTTACTATATATTGGAGACAATGAAAATTCTTCCCATTATTGGTCAATTGAGTGCGGTGGAAAGATCTTTAGAATAAAAACTTCATATTTTCTTAAATTTCTCACCATTTATTTCAATGTAATTAAATCCAAGTATTTAATACTGAGAAGGACTGCCTTTGCTTTTTCACCCCTAACATACTCTGAGCCGATGGTAACTTCGACCTAGAAACCGAAATTAATAAAAATTATAGTAAAATAATAATGAAAAGAAGAAGTAAATGCCAAAACAATGAATGGCTGAAGGTTGCGAGTTTCTTAATGCTTATTTTTAGACCGTAATGGAAAAACTTTGAAGGATTGTATTTGGGTAATTTGGTCGATCCTAGGTATAAAGAGTAGATGGAAAGTTTCGATACTAAAGCCATGCCGAGTTACATAATCACAAGCATAAAAATCAATTGCAAAAGTAACAATAGGCCATTACGCGTTTTTTAAATAAACTAACTAACTAACCATCACACCATTTCCCCAAATGGGTAGGCAGAGAAGATAGAACGCCATACCCATCTGTCCTGACACACTTCCCTCGCTTCTTCTACATTCGTACATCTTCTCATGCAGGCACGCTGATTATTCCGACTTTTCACACGTCCACTTTCAAGTACTTGCCGCACTTGATCATGGAATGTCGTTCTCGGCCTCCCTCGACTTTTACATTCAGGAACCACATAAATAATACTAAGAAGACCATTTCAGCCTTTGTCAGTATGTCGGATAACTAAGACAGAAAATATGGGTGTTTTCAAATGTTATTTTGGATTTATTGACAGCCACAAACTTCAAAAAAATTATCACGTACACATAATTTAAACTCTTTTCTAGGGAAATACTGTGACCTGCTTTTTTTTAATGTACACATTCTATGGAAAAAAAAATATGTGATGCCCCCTTTTTGGGTTTTTAAAAAAAATAGTAGTGCCCCAAACAAACTACAACTTTCAGTAAAAAATGCACCATCTCTCTTCAATTTTCAGAAACCCCTAAACTTGAACCAGAATTCGCTAGAAAGAGCATTTCGATACAAATTTTCTAAAAATATACGCTTCCTAGGGTTAATTCCACCGTCTTAAGACTCCAGCGTTTAGGCCAATACACAAAACGTGTGTTGTAGATGTCTAGTGATGATGTAGATGCTTATTGATGACGTAGTGTGGAACTCCTCAAACACGGTAGTATTTTTCAAGTATGGAATATCACTTCTCTAAAGTTCTTGTTCGAAGCCCCTAAAGCATTTTTATCTATCTTTAGTACCTTAATTTCCCATCATATATTTTTACTTATCTTCCTAGATTTAGATCCTCTCTCCTTCTATTCCAAAACTCTTTACCTAGATCCCCCTCCCATTGTTTATTTTTAAATTTTTATATTAAACATCATATTTGTACAAGTACTATTCGCTCAACAAACTAACATCTGTGAATGAGGAATTCGTAGATTTTGACTCACTTACACACAACTCTGATTTTGATTGGTTATATTGCTTTTAGCAATAAACTTACCAATGTAAGCTATTGAACGAAAAGTTTAAATAATATGGTAGCGTTTTATCACATGGATCATTTACCCTAACATCTACCATGTTTTTCGATCATTATGAATATTGATCAACGAATCCCCCATCATTTTGAATTAAAATCGCCGGTCTTCGACCACCGGCGGCGGCGCGGCAGTCACCGGTCACAGGTCATCGTTCACCGGCGCACATTGGTCCGAATATCGAGCTTCATACACATTAAAATTAAATTACGATTTTTTATTGAGTATTTTTCTGATTAATAGAAAAATATACCAATTAATTGATGCCTATTTATTTTGGACCGCTAGGAACTGATAATCTCTAACAAGCATGATATAAAGATTGACTAAATATGTATGTAATGTGCTATACACCATATTCAGATGCGTCCCAATAAGCCCGCCATGCGTCTAATTGTCAAAAACTCAAAATATCAATTCAATTAGAAAACTGGCAATTTAATTTTCAAAATTCCAATGTGTATGAAGCTTGATTTTGGACCACTGTGCGACGCGGGGTTGGCCGTCGGCGGTGGTCAGGTGTGGCCATGTGACCCTTGTAACTGCAATCGTAAGATTTTACGATACTAAAGCTTGAACTTAATATTGGCTAGGGTCTGACATTTTAACCCTTTGCCTGCCGAAATCAGTTGATGAATCTTATAATTAATAACTTTTGGTTAGCGGTCCGATTGTGTATTTTATCGCATCAAATAGACGTGACGTGAAATGTTCAAAATGATCAGATCACTCCGAGTAAAAATACATTTGGTTGCCTGTAAAGTCGGTTTACAGGCGATAATTTTACGTGATAACGTCATAAGAAAACATTGATGAAAAATAGCAGACTTTTATGAATTGAATTGAATTATTATATATTTAATTGAAAATTTCAATTTTTTTTTATAAATTAACATTTTTTGCACTCTTTAATTTCACTTTCACTTTGTAGCTTGTGTGCTGCTGCTGTCTCTCTTCTTCTCGGACGCATCGGCCGATGGAGTGGAAGAGAGATAGATGCGTCACAAACCGAACGCTTAGGCCAATCGTGCCTCTCTATCGCTTGTTCCGCGCTCTCGCTTGCACACTCGGCTCAGGCGGAACGTGACAATGAGTCATGCTTTTTCATGTGTGCAGCCGGCGTTCATCGATTTATTAGACGTTTTCACATCAAAAACGAGTTCTATTTTGGGCAAATTCTACATAAAAGTTAACTTTTTTGCGAATTATCAAATAAACCTCTGCCATGAGGATGCTAAATACTCGTAATAATCTATCTGTCATCATTCTTATCTTATGAAGCGAAAAAAAGGATTTTACTATATAAAGGTAGAAAAAGGATAAAGAATCTTTTAGATTAGTTTATTGTTGTTCCTCAAAAGGATCTAGCCATTAATAAAATGTAAATGAAGCAATAGATAATATGTATGTACAAGGACAGAATGGTATATCGTGTATCGTTCTTTTTTCTCTGTCAACCCTTTCGGAGAAATAGGATGGTTGTTTGTTCGTTATTTTGTAAGTTATCATTTAATCTTTCACGTGGTTATCTTTGATAAATAATTAAAAACAACAAAATAATTGCGCGGCTGGCTGCTTTGAACATAATAACACATAATTTATTTTTAAAAAAATCTCAATTAATTATGTACCAATAATAGACACAGTATGTTTGTGTTGAAATATCACTGCTTAGGCACTGTTAAATTCATCACATTTCAATACAAAGGAAAGTACAACAAGACTCCTGTCTACAAAAAATCTCTACTTTTTCAATTTTGATTCTCTCTCTGATTGATCTCAAAAGATCGGGGTGGAAAGGGTTAACTCCATGTCAACCCTGTTATATAAAGGTGCCAAGAAAAGTTCTGCTAAAGCCTCGATCACACTTTGCCAATCAAAGTTTTTTTATTGGCCACTAAACAGTTAAGCGGGGGTATATATATGAAATCTCATCAGAAGATATTATTATGTTATTAATAAGTTGTAAGGTGAGTGGGCAGAGAGATTTTGGAATTACGTGTCTAGGATCAATGTGGATAATATGTTGTAGAAGAAAATTCGATTACTGAAAAGACTTACTTTATGCATACCGTTCTTCGTTCCTTTTGAAAAGTATTTTATAAATTTTCAACTTTCACAACCTAGTAATTTGTCGCCGTAGTTATTATGGAAACATACCTTAATATTAAAAAAATTAAAAATATAAGTTTCAAAGCATTTCTCTGAAATAAAATTCATTTTCCATCTTTACCGGGTGTAGTTTCTAAGAAACCGTTAATCATTAGAAAGGCTTACGCAAATTAGCAGTTTTCATAAAAAACTGTTTCACTACATGAGCAATAATGAAGTTAAATGTTTTCTTTTATATTTGGCAAGTTCGTAATAATGATTTAATGTTTAATAATAATGTTATTGTATGTTTAATGATAATATCAAGTGTACTTGCGTATTCTATTTTATTAATATTTTATTTGGAAAACCAACAGAGAACAATAAAATATAAGCGGGTGGTGGCCCAGTGGGTAGCGTCGCGGTCTCTGATTCCAGAGATCGTCGGTTCGAATCCCCACTTCGACACGACTCGACTCCTATTTTCAAGCACAAGCCACTTAAGCTTCATTAAAAATAGTATTTACAAATTGAAATATGTGCAAATATCATAAGATTGTATAGATTTATTTTTAAAATTAAAATAAAAAAATTAAATTAAAATTAAGTACCTATACATCATGTTGATTGCAAAAAGTTCAAATTATATAGGTTTTCACGGAATGATCTTTAACAAATACAAAAACTTATTGTGATTTACTAAACGATAGCACCGTTATTAATTCGTAGAGAATATATTTTATTTATTTATAAAAATAACATTACATAGGAGAAGAAAAAAAATAAAGAATTCTTTTTCTTTTTCAATCTAATGCTCCCTAGGAGTTTTAACAATAAAACTCATTTAGGGACAAATAAAAAAAACACATATTCATTTTATTCTAATACGCACTGACATCACTTAGATCACAAAATAAACACAATATATACCTACAAAAAACAGAACCAATCCAATGAAAACATAAAACCTAAAGAAACAATAAAGTGAATTATAACAGTAACAGCAAAACCATATATTATATCGACGCAAGTAGAAAAGGTATCATTCAAAATACTTATTAAAATTTAAAAAATTCAAATCAGAGGTCCTGTTTCGATAGTTAGATACAGGGATCTTAAACATGTCAGGTAACAAATTAAATTCGGAAGATGCTATGTATTTTAGGGATCTTGTATAAAATACAACTCTTAATTTTTGGGTAGAAAAACAAAACATATTTACGTTTTTATGATTAACAAATTTTAATTACTGGAATATTTCTTTCAAATATTCACAAATAGCTACGCCAGAACGTAGTAAACAAATAATATTAAAGTTTTTATACGGTGGAATTCAAACCTTGAGATTTCAATACGCAGCTTGCGAGTCTAACCACTGCACCAAACCACTACGCATAATTTATTTTTTATTTGAATACTCCAAAGTGAAGTTATTCATCACCCAAATTAGTACCTAAACACCAGCAAAATCTTTTTACCGCACTTTAATGTTTATAATTATATTTTATATATTCACCAAATATAACGAGGTGCTTTATGATTTCCGTTTTACGGTTTTGTCATTTAATGGCACGGTGACAGTAACATTTGCCAAAATGGCGGTTACGTTTATTTACTGCGAAATATTTCTGACTCGGCACAATGCTAAGTGACGAAATTCAGGACCCATTTTGTTTTTATAACAAACATTATTAGAGCTATCTTGTTTGGCCGTCAAAAGCTCGTGCAAATAATAATGTATGATAAAACAGGGTGTTTAACTTTAAATATTATGAATTAAAATTATTGTTAATGTCAGTTTTTTTTTATTCAGATGGTCTAATGTTATAACGAGCGTCGTTAAACCGTAGGTGGGGTAGAAAATTAAAGGCTTTTATCCGATTCTCCAACGGAGATGGTCGTGACAAAAAAATAATTTGACTAATTAATTATTAACGAGTAGAAAGTAAATAAAAAGATATTTTGATAAAATCTGACCTCTAACAGATTATAGGCATTTACATTTTGTATGAGATAATTATTGTATTGCGATTTATTTTGTCCGCCTTTTATTGTAGTGGTAAGCATGTTGAGCTTACATGCATGAGGCTGCTGATTCGACATCTTGTTTGTGTGATTTTTCAAATTATTGTTTTTTTTTGTACTTGACTTGAACTGGCACTGAATCATAAGTGATAATCTGGTTTTCGTGTGTACTTGGGGTACAAATACAGTTCCCTATGCACCATAAGGTACAGATAAGGAAGACAGGACGAGGAGGAGGATAGTTATGATTTGAAGTAAGCTCATGACACACAATTAATTATCTACTTTTTCATTTCCATAACAAATTAAACAAAAAAATTGCTAGGATCATCTTCATCATAATTCCAAACCACTTTCTTTTTGCAGCAAATTATGATTCCTACTATTTTCAAGGTTGAATACAAGTTCATTGAAATAAATCAATTGGAATTAAGGGAACATGAAGAGAAGCGTTTGTTGTTATGCTTTCCGAAGGCACCTGAAGCCGAAGATCGATAAAAAAGTTATCTTCTTAGAAACATTTATCGTGTTTTCCGGTAACGCATTAGAATACCTTTGTAGGTACTAACCATTAAAAAAACACAAAACGGTGTATTTAATTTCTACAACATATTTCATGGAGTGGCTGTTCTCTGTAACTGCGCACTTTAGCATTCATAAAACATATTTTACAGAGCTAATAAAAACGCTCACCTCCGAATATTCATTTTACTACAAAATTTCATAAATTTTCGTTTAATGATATCAAAAGATATCAAATGTTTTATCAAAACAGCTAACATTATCATCTGTGTTTTATTTGTGTAAAGTTTAAAGGAATCCGTGGCGTACTTTATGAAATAAAAAAAATAAGAATGTGATAGTTCAACAGAGATGAAAAACCTTCGAACAAGAATTAACTAGAAGGGGCGTTTCCATCCAATTTTTCTAAAAATATACGCTTCCTAGGGCTAATTTCATAACACAACTTATTATCAAATTCCACTGTCTAAAGACTCCATCGCTTAGGCCAATACACTCAACGTGTGACGTAGATGTCTAGTAATGACGTAGATGCCTGATGACGTAGTGAGTGACGTAGTGGGTAACTAGACACCACAGACACAGTAGTATTTTTCAAGAAAACATATCATTATACTCGTTAATGCTGTTTAAGAAAATAATATATATGTTTAAAGGGCATTTGCATGGTTTATTATCTTTTATTACACGTGTCAATCGATTCTCTAAACATCGTGGAGCATTATCCATTGCGTTTACATGAACAACATGATTATATCAAAATATTAACATGTAAACACCTTAATTAAACATTAATTCCCTTAAATTCAAAGAAAGTTATTTTTGTACTATCCATATTCACAAATTCATCATATTCATTATACTCATCTTTGCATATTTAAAAAATTTTCATCGTTTAACTAAATTCCTTTTTTTCACTGTGTATCATCACTTCTGATAATAAAAAAAAATTTCCACCCTCGCTATATCTTTTTATGGTTATCACCATTATTTCATCTTATTTCATCGTTATCAATTTCATAAAGTTCTCATCATCACACAACTACACACAATATTATTGAAAAAAGTTTTTAAGTAGGTATTTAATTCTTGTAACATCTATGAAAAGAGTGGTGTTAAATTTAAAATGTTAACTTGGCGCCTCTAAAACAATGAAATACCCAGAATGTTGCCTCTGAGACCACGGATTGTCAATATTAGGAATGTTACCAAGGTGCTTTGGCCCGGTGGCGGTGGTCGAAATACGACCGAGCATTATACTTGAAATCCAATTGGCCAAAGGGAAACAGACACAATAACTAGTTATTGAATATCGGTGAAATCTTTATGACACGCGTAACTCTCTTCAACACAGAGAAAGTACAAAGTAACAGCGACCTTTTTGACATTTCGGCCATTCTGGTAATATATGAATGCCGGTCCATTTTATAGTCGGGGCATTTATTGTCTAATGTAACCTTCAATAGAATTTTATTAGGGTCGAAGTTTTCAGGGGTCCTCGCTTGGCAATATATCCTTACTCTAGGGCGCTATACGCCATACCGCCTCTCTTCCTTCTGCTTCTACCAAACTTAGGTTTACATCAGAATTGTATAACCATCCTGACTAATCTTTACGTGAAAATTCAGGTGTAAACACAACATGGTTGCATCCGCTTTGCTCAAATCACTATAATGGAATTCATACGAAACAAGTAGCATAAAATTAGGTATTTGCATGATACAGTGTGTAAAACTTTTCTACTTTAATACTACACTATTTATATTTATTTTACTGTTCACTAGCCCGACTGGGACCCTGTAAAATCTCCTGACATTAAAAATAAGATTTTACTAACGCATCAGCCAAGAAAATGGACACCGCAATGGGCTCCGAAACGTCTGCAACACATAGATCAATAACACGGCGTAGTAACCCAAAAAAAGATCACTAATGTATCATTTTTTTAATTATTTTGAGATCTACACCTCTAATGCATGTGTAAATTACTTTTATAGCGTTGATTGTGGGTATAAGAGCAATGTTAGAACCATGATATTTTATGAAAAAAAAAATTGACAGTGTGTTTTGTGTCTTCTTTGCATTTTTCTTCTTCAACCGTGTTTAAAACTGCAAATACAGATAGTCAATAAATTTATTGCCATGGCTGAGGGCGCTTTTTATTTCAACATTTAAAAAAGGACCGTAAAACAGAACATCGTATCCAACTTTCAAAAAAGCGTAGATCGGGTTGTGTTGAGATATGAAATATAAGTTGGTATTTTATTTATTTATTGACTTGCACCCATGGGACAATTTTTTTTTACAAAAGAAATATTATGCCAAGCCATGGCATGATCAAGTTAAACAAGTGCTTAAAGTCGGAATAATCGACGTGCGTGCATGAGAAAATGTATGAATGTGGAGGAAGCAAGAGAAGTATGCCAGGACAGAGTGGTGTGACGTTCTATCCTCTCTGCCTACCCGTTCAAGGAAATGGTGTGATAATTAGTTAGTTTGTTTAAATATTATACATATATAATATTACCAAACCATAATTCACAGAAATGATATAATTGAAATTAAAAGAAGGTAAGAAAATTCAAAAAATAAAACTAAAGATAAGGACTCCATATGCTCCACATATAGGGAGCGGATTTGTGATGATGATAATTTACGAGTTTATTTACCAATTTCAAAGGTACATTTAAAAAAAAAATGTATTTTTTAATTTCATAATTTTAAAAAAAGGAGTAGATACTAACACATCGTTTTGCGGCATGCGTCACAGAGTAGTTCGGATTTTTTCCGTTGACAAAAGTTTGTAGGCAATCAATACCTACTCTACAATAATTTTCAATGTGTTATAATGAATACAAATATCAAAAATATAACATTTTCAAAAGTATTAAAAATTCACCATACGTCAAATTTACGCAAACAACTTAATTTCCTTACTGTAACTTGCAACCCGCCTTAAATGTTTTTTTGCAAAAATTTTGAGGCAAACATTTAGCTTACTCAATGCGTCTATACATTCCTAATGTAAACTCAACTTCACAGTCCCCGTTCCTCTTATTTCCATTCTTCTACTTTCATTTCTATGCCGGTCGTTACAGAAATTTCTCTTTAAACATGGTTCTTACGTACTGAATTTGTAACGCCGTAATAATATAAATTCAGCAAGGAAAATGGGACCTCGTTTACCGTTTATGGATTTGTGAATTCATAATCGTGATTTTGAATAGCTTTTGATACGTGCATGAATAACATTTCACAAAGGTGTGTATTTGTTTATTAAAAATGGTACAAAAGTGAAATGAAATATTAAAAATTATGAAAACACTTAAGTGATAGTGTCGAGGACTCCGGATTAGAATCTCTAAATTCGAATCCCTCTCTAGCACAAAATGTTTCCTGCTTTCTGGAACAGTTATTTTAGTTAGAATCTTGAAATATATCTCCGTCCTAGGTGCATCTACATTTTGTATGGAAAGAGTTTATATCGTCGATTATTATAATGAAAATGTACTACTTCTAGTAACATACTAGTAACAGTAATGAACATACAGTGGTCGGTGAAGTAAGGGGGATGAAAATAAACGTCTAAATTTAAAAAACGACATTTCAATGTTTCTGACGTTTCGAAATTACTTCTTATTTCAAATTATTATGATTATAACACGTTATCTTAAGGTCTATTTACACATCGCACATTCAGGACGTAAACGACCTAATTCAAAAAAAGGTTGTATTGATATATCATCATAAAAGACCGAAAAAAGAACATTATACATAATTTAGTGTTTATTTTTTATTTTATTTTAACACAGAAGGTACATAAATTCCTATAAAAAATAAGAAGAAATCGATATGAACAAATACGATGGTACAATTTGACATCTTCGAGAAATTTGGAACGGAATAATATCGAAAAATTGGTCTTTTAAATTAGGTCGTTTTCGTCCCTGACAGGTGCGACATACTCCTGAAGTGAAGCATTTTATCAGAAACCTTTAAAGCGCCGTACCGAATTATATTTCCGCCTGAAGTTCCATATAGCCCGTAAGAAAAATTTTTGGTATTTTCAAAATTTTGTTTATTCGAAAACTACCCATATGAGAATACGAAAAAAATTTTGAGAACTCGTCCTGAAGGTTTTATCCGTGAAAGGGAAGTTACCATATTATTTTCTATTTCAAATATATTTAATAGCGAAGAAAATTTTGGGCTAGCTTAAACCCGGGCTGCCTCTTCTTTGCGCCTGCAGGATCCCGCCGTCCTGGCAGACCGTCGATGACCATCCTACGGCTGTATTCGGCGGAGCTGATGAATGTGGGCCTGACGTGGGAGGAGGCGAGAGAGCTGGCTGGTGACAGGGTTTCCTGGAGGGATCTAGTGATGTCCACATGCTCCAAGTAGGAGCAAACGTGCAAAAGAAGAAGAAGAAAAATTCTATTACTTTGTCACTCAATTTTTTATTGGTTATTAACGTTTTTGTCCCTGCAATTTTTTTAGTTTTTGGAAAATTCTGTTTCGATTCATTTTTTTGAAGAAGTTGAAAAAATAATAAAAATCCGATTTAATTCGAGTAAGAAAATCTGAGCGTATTTAGACTGGGTTCAGCTTAACACGGAAAAAGTCAGCACGGTACAGTGCGTCCTATCACGTCACGGACATGTAAACAAACCACCCATTTAAATATAATGATTTTTAATTGCTCCCCTATTTTACAAGGCATCAAGATCTCAGCGTCTTGGATTGGCTTGGATTGTTTTGCTTGGAGACAGTTTGTGGAATCCATATGCTCCAGAGCGGTTATAGAATAGTGATGATTATGATGACGCTTTAAAAGTACTTACCCTGTATACGATTAAAATGTATTTACATCTACTTTCTTTCCGAAGAAAACATTTTTCCTTATTTTCGCTCATTTTCAAGGTTTTTCACGTCTAAAGTAAAGGGGGTGTACAATCGTTAGGCAAATCTGGGAACTTATCCTACCCCCGTTGGAATAATTTATAAGAAAACAGATAGGAAAGTGAGGAAGGAAAAGTTAACCCCTTAACGTGTTTTAAATACTACTTTTTGACGCCTGCCGGAAGTCAGGTCTATAATTAAAACAAACTCTGGTAGGATAAAATATTGTGCATTTTAAGATACTTAAGATTTAGATTATCAGGGCGGAGTTTGGGAAACAACATTAGTTCTTGATTTTGAATTCATTCCTTGAGTGATGATACGCCCACCGATTTTTAAACCTTGATGTAAATTAAAATAAATGTGTTCTCAACAGGTAGGTATTGAATAATATAATTATTAAAACTAGATGCCCAGATCCCCCTGGCTTTGTCGGGACAAGTCATCGAAAGGGTCGAGAGCTTCAAATACCTGGGAGCGTATATGACAGAAAACGGCAGAGTTCAGAAAGAACTGGGAGTGCGGCTTGGAGTAGCGGGCGCCGCATTCAACAGTATGAAAGCTGTCTGGAGATCGGATATTTACTCGGTTAAAACAAAATGCCGCCTTTATAACTCCTGCATCACACCTGTTCTTCTCTATGGCTGCGAATCGTGGCACCTAACTAGGACCCAAGACAGCAGACTCCTGAGTTTTGAGAATAGGTGTCTTTGAAGAATTTTAGGTGTGCGGTGGTTTGACTTTGTAAGGAACACTGAGGTGAGGCAACGGACACAGCAACCCTTGGTATCTACTGTCATCCGGCGAAGGCGTTTCGGCTGGCTAGGCCATATACTACGTATGCCTCCCGAGAGCCTTAACCATGCTTGCCTATTTTACAGGGCATCAGGTTCTCGGCGTCCCGGTCGTCCACTGTTGACAATTCGTCGGCAGTTTGCGTCAGAGCTGCGGGACGTGGACTTGACTTGGGAGGATGCGCGAGAGCTGGCGGCCGATCGCTTGGCCTGGAGGCAGTTTGTGGATTCCATATGCTCCACATAGGGAGCGGATATTGTATAATGAATTCAATTAAAACTAGCGTAATTAGCTATAAAATTAGAATTCTGATAACAAATTCTCGGATACATTATTTTTTTTACAATTTTAGGAAATATTTGATATAAGGAATTCTATCTTAGGTATATTTTGATTAAGAAGAATATTGTTTCGTTATTACTGCTACTACTACTTTCCCTTATCCGCGCCCAATAAGGCACTGCATCAGTACACCGAGTGCAATGATTCTTGATCATTTTATTAAATGAAGGTAAGATGATCAGTCGTACGCTTCAATGCCAGTCCAAGGTATCACACGTTTAATCATGAAAGATCAACATGTGGATAAATAAATATTTCATGTTGACCCCCTACAATGTTGATGTGGATTTTTGATTATATGGCTTATTTACTTTCTATACTTCAATAAGTGCTTATTCATACTCATTAAAATGGCGGCAAATCGGAATTATATTGTTCCAATGTAAATTGGCGGCCGATCGCTTGCCTTGGAGGCAGATTTTGGAATCCATATGCTCCACATAGGTATGATGATTGTGATGAATGTAGATTTTAGAAAAATAAACGTGATATATAAGTGGCCTTCGTAGCGTAATGGCTTAGAAACTGGACTCGCGACATAGGATTCGGGGTTCGATTCACGGTGAGATCACAAAAACCCGCATCTGGTAAACTGGAAGTCCGGATATTTAATATGCGGATAACCGAGGTTTTGCTGTAGTTAGGATCTCACTACGCGACGGTAAAATAAAGTTCTTATAATATTCTTTACAACTAGTTTAAAACGCTCTCGAATATGTGTCGGAGTGTGTCACCATAAACTCCACAAGAGTTGTCATTGTAAAACTCCGCAATCCGACACTTGGCTAATGTTTCCGGATCCAGAGACAATTGCAGCTTTATTCCCGCCGGTCCAGCTTAAGTTTGGAACAGTTTCATTCCGTGCCGTTTGCGGGAAGGGCCGTGACGTAAATCCGACGGGCGGACAAAATGGCGGCTAACATTGTAAACAAGATGGCGGTCAGCACTGTAAACAAGATGGCGTCCAGCTAGGCTTAGAAACCGAACGTCATTATTGTTCCCGAACGTTATGCTTGAGCCTCTCGACTTCAAAATTATGTGAAACCACTCTCCGAGTACTTTCAGTGACAAATTTTACGATTTCACTGTAATCTATAAATACATACTGTTACAAAACTCTAGGTAATCTACATAATATTTGGAGTCGAAGTTAGTTTTTTTTTCCGAAAAATGTTTGCAATCTGTTAGCAAATATCATGCATTTATTCAAATTAATAGGTAGGTACTATCCATAAATAAAATCAAATTTTAAAAAAGCATTTTAATATGAATTTGTGCGATTTTACTTAATCTGCGGTACTAATAAAAGCTTTTATAACAAGAAAAAAAAAATTTACAAGGTCCAAATATGATGTAGATTCACCAGTTTTCGGGTCGTTCTACAAATTAGTTACACCATGTAGGTATAACACTTTTTTTTAATTCGGTTATTACCGTGTTTGTTGCTCTCAAACGTTATTCTTGTCATATAATCAACTTTAAATAAATCATTGTGAATTGAAAATCCTGTTCCAAGGACCAGAATATCAAGAATCAGTGGGTGGTAGTAGTTATCCATTTTAATATTCCGTTCATTACTCCTTATTTATCATTTAGTACCGGACTTCTAAAAGTGGTTTTTGATAGACGCCTGAAATAGAAGTGAATTTGTTTGGGAAAGGGGGGAACATCAGACCCCCTGACACCAATATAACTAGTTGGCATGGAGGAATTCAGACAACGGTTCTTTCGAAAGCTTTACATTGAAATTTTCCCTATTTTTTTCAGAGTCCAGAGACTAATTAATGCCTACATTCTAGATAGGATATTAAAGACATTTTACAGTAAGAAGGTTGTACAGTAATAATAATGAGGAGAAATAAACTCAGATAGTTGCCGTTTTAACTAATCACAGGAAAATTAATCGTGACGATAAAAGAATCCTGACAATAATAATATATTTAAATATCTGTTCTTTTATATATGTGAATTAAGCTCCTTTCTCTATATGGTCTGGTTGCCAAGGCCATTAAATTGCAGTTATTACTTTTTGTTGATTAACGTTTCTCTGAAAAATCGTTTATCTCTTTTCTGTCATATTTAATTGTATTGCATAGGAGTAGGCTAGGTATGTAGTTGTCAAGTGGGTAGATTTAATATTACCCACTTGGTTCACAGAGTCAAGACCAGTAACCACGGAGGTAGTACGCGCTCAACCTGCGACAAAAGACCACGGTCAATATTTCCAAAGCGTCATTGAGCTCCGATCATACCGAAGACCGATTGACCACAGACAGTTACAGTAGGTGCACTTATTAGGTTACTGTGACTTTAATACAAAAACTCATTAATTATTATTTAAAGTCAACAAGTTGAAAAATATGGGCGTGGGAGCGAGAATGAGTGGTATGATTGTTAGTTGCCCTTTGTACGCCGATGACGCAGTGCTTCTTGCTGAGAGCGAAGAAAAATTGCAGTCCTTGGTTACAAAGGTTTACGATGTGTGCAAGGAGAGTGACCTGTTAATAAATGTGGAAAAGTCGAATGTTATGGTTTTTGAAAGAAATGTGAATATGACTAAGTGTAAGATCGTAGTAAATGGCGATAGCTTGAAACAGGTGGAAGGATTTGTATATCTGGGAAGCATGTTCACTAGGGATGAAAATATGGATAAGGACATTGAAAGGAGGGTTAGTGCCGGTAACAGAGTTAATGGTGCCTTAAAGTCGGTCGTATCTAATAAGTGTTTATCAAAAGAGGCTAAACTGGCAGTTCATAATGGAATTCTGGTACCAACCCTTATGTATGGTAGTGAAGCGTGGTGTTGGAAAAAGAAGAATGGAAGTAGATTGAATGCAGTTGAAATGCGATCTCTCAGGCGAATGTGTGGTAAGACTATGTATGATAGGTGTACAAATGTCGAAATTAGAGCAGAGTGCAAGGCTGGTAAGCATTATCGACAAAATTAAGAAAGGTCTTTTACGATGGTTCGGTCATGTAGAGCGAATGGATGATGAAAGAACGGCTAAAAAAAAATTTATGATGCGACTGTGCCTGGATGTAGTAATCGAGGAAGGCCGAGAAAGACATGGCATGATCAAAGTAAAACAAGTGCTTGAAAGTGGGCATATAAGAAATCGGAATAATCGACGTGCGTGCATGAGAAGATGTATGAATGTGAAGGAAGCAAGAGAAGTGTGCCAGGACAGAGTGGTGTGGCGTTATCCTCTCTGCCTACCTCTTCGGGGAAATGGCGTGATGGTTAGTTAGTTAGTTAGTTAAAGTCAAACAACTACAGCATAAGCCCCAGTACGCTAATGGCACCTGACCTGATTTGTATCGTTAGTGCCCGTTCGATACATCAAAATGTGACGAATCCCATTAGCGTCCGACGGAATAATATCAACTTTGAACAAAATTCCGTGTAAAAACAGTGCTGGCCCATTGTATACGATGACATAATCTCACTGCAGATCTCATGTTGGGAGAGTGATTTAAATTTCATTATTTCAGGCACGAAACGAACCTATTATGAACGCTGCTCTGAAATTAATTGACCCTTCACTTAAAAACTATTCAATATTTCGGGGATTTTAATATGAAATCAGGAGTAATAAACTAGACAGGGCATTGACATATCAGTTGGTCATTTATAATGTGAAAACAATGTGATCGGTAGTGACGTATCACGCACCCATGATTAATTTAATATTTCTGCCGGTAAAATGCTGATGTAGTTTACCTACCATCTTACTTTTATTTATTTTATTTACGGAAAAATCCATTTTAAAATACAGAGTTAAGCATAAAAGGGATAACAAGCAGTAAAAATAAGTGACAGTGAGAACATTAAATTGGTGAAGCTAAGACAGTGAGAATAAATGTGGACACACTCAAGACAGGATCGGGTCTACTTCAGTGAATGTTTAAATCTTGATAGACTTACACCGAAGAAGTCCTGATCCCGTCTTGAGTTTACAATACGACACAATCGAGACAATGGGGCATGAAAACCATAGTTAGTTTTGTGGTGACTAAGGAACAGCACGTCATTATTTCTCAACCTACGGACTGGAATACAGAAAGTCACTTGAGTCAGTAAAGATGGTGCAGAAAGAGTATAATTATATAAACCGTTTGAGTGTAATGCTGCGTATTTTTACAACATTATCCATTGTAGTACGTCAAGTGGCCACTTAACTCAGCCAATGACAGGTCATAAACACTTGAATATCCATATTCCCAAATTCGAAAAAAATCCACTTCATCTCTGTAGAGATATGAAAATCAAATACATACCCACTCCCGTCATGGGAAAAATCCAGATTTGTGTACAAATATTTGAACACACTCAAAATGTTAGAACATAATATTCTAGTTACTATTTAATAATAAGTAGGTACTGACTTATAATATTTAATTTATACATAATTATAATTGATATGTAAGTACTAAGGCGGTTTGATAAGTCAGTGACTTTTTGAATTTCCCGCGCAGTTACTTCAAATGCAACAGTGCTGCCGTCAACTGTAATCTATCAGTGGGGCAACGTTCTAATTTTGATCAAGGTACGTCGTTCAGTTGGTGTTTGACAGCCGTTCAAAGCAGACAACCTTGTGATTTTCTACGAAAATGGAAAAAAGTGAATTTCGTGTGTTGATATAAACATTATTTTTTACGTAAAAAAAAACCATCACTGAAACTAAGAAAAGACTTGATAAATACTACGGGGACTCGGCACCATCAATTTCAATGGTTAAGAAGTGGTTTACGGAGTTCCGTTGTGGTCGTACCAGTACTAGTGACGCCGAACGTTCAGGTCGTCCAAAGAGAAGTGATCACGCCGGAAATCGTCGATAAAATCCACGAAATGATATTGGACGATCGGAGAATGAAAGTGCGTGAGTTGGCTAATGCTGTAAGTATCTCAACTGAACGTGTACATCATATTTTACACGAATATTTGGATATGAAAAAACTCTCCGCGAGATGGGTGCCGCGATTGCTCACACTCGACCATAAGCGCAATCGTGTGACCACTTCAAAAGAGTGTTTAGCGATGTTTAGCCGTGATCAGAACGACTTTTTGCGCCATTTTGTCACTGTGGACAAAACATGGATCCATCACAACACGCCAGAGACCAAGGAACAATCAAAGCAGTGGGTTGCTCGGGGTGAACGTGGACCAAAGAAGGCCAAACTGTGTCTGTCAGTCAACAAAGTCATGGCCACAGTTTTTTGGGATGCACGCGGTGTCATTCACATTGATTACCTCGAGAAAGGTAAAACGATCACCGGCGAATATTATTCAAACCTTTTGAACAGATTCGACGTTGATTTGAAGAAAAACGGCCGCATTTGGCGAAGAAGAAAGTGCTGTTCCATCAAGACAATGCACGTGTGCACACATGTCTAGTCACGATGGTCAAAATTCACGAAATTGGGCTACGAACTTCTACCCATCCAGCATATTCTCCTGATCAAGCCCCCTGCGACTATTTTCTTTTTCCAAACCTAAAGAAATGGCTGGGCGGTAAAAGATTTGAGTCGAATGAAGAAGTCATTACCGAAACAAACGCCTATTTAGAGAGCCTTGAGCAAACCTATTATTTGGAGGGAATAAAAAAATTAGAAAAACGACGGACTAAATGTATCGAGCTAAAAGGTGATTATGTGTAGAAAATAAAAAATGTTTATTTGCCGAAAAAAAATTGTTTTATTCAAAAAGCCACTGACTTATCAAACCGCCCTCGTATATCACATAATATAATACACATAATTAATGATAGTTACATATTACAATATCTTCTGTTCAAATTGATTTTATCAACCCTCCTAAGCTGATTCTAATAATATTATATAATACGTCAATCACGATATTTGAAATATCAAACAGACTTCAATAGACAGTGATATTGTTTTACTTTGGTAAACACAAATGTAATTTATCAATCTTGTTCATACAATATCTTCATTCATTAACGAGTAGATATAGTGATTTAAGCGATCACTTCTTCTTCTTCTTTTTAAGCTATCTTTTTTCCAGTGTTGGACATAGGTTTCTTTTTTTGTCTCCATTCGTCCCTATTCTCGGTCGCGCGCCTCTACCGTACCCCTGCGAGGTTCTAAATAACGACAAATGCCGTCAAATTTCATCGCATAAGTTGGTGAATTTATTTTTTGTCAAAAAATAGGGGGAGAGCGGTACAAAGGCCTTAAAATTATCACAATCAAACGTTTCCTCCGCCTCTAATCATCATCCCTTATCTTATAAAGTCCACTACATGCCCCATTTCCTACCCTGACGAGTGTTCCTCGTCCGGGTCCTTCAATACGCCTACAAGCTTAACAGATATCTCTCACATAATTTAACAAAACCACTATCCTTCCTTTCGAACGCAATGGTGCTTAGGGCACTCTCAACGTTTTAATATGACGAATATGTAATTTATATTTTGTATCTTGACAATGGCGGTTTTTATAAGACTGAAGTTTTGGCAGATTTCATTCCGATTGGCGGATCAGAGCGAAATACTTAGGGATTACCGATTCCAGAGAGAAAATCGAGGACTACTATTGTATGGAAAAGCGGCCGCTGGTTACGTGACATCGCATGCTCTTAAAAACCGTGATAAATTTCAGGACTTTCGGTATTATAACGGCGCTGACGAGTTACACTAAATTCCTTAACATTTAGTAGTGTTTTACCCTACTTTGTATACATAGTATGAAAGGGCTGTAAATACGCCTTGCTCTAAGTTGCACGTTTTACATTCTCAACAAGTCACAGAGATTTGGACTAACTTCCGATTTAACAAACTTTAAGCAGAGTGGTCTGATGTATGTAAACTGGTTTACTCAGAATAAGTACCTACTTACTTTACATGAGAGTGTATGTAGGTACCTATTTATACATAATATTATATCTCAATCGTGTTCTTTAAAACTCTTTGCTCGGTATTTTATAAAAACAAAAATTAAATGGATTATGAAGGATATGTTGTTATTGTGTGTGCCAAGGCAGAGTGGTGTGGCGTTCTATTATCTCTCACTGCCTAACCCTTCCGGGAAATGGCGTGATAGTTAATCTTCTGAACTCCAAATTCCTAATACGATATATCTCAAATGTAACATTAGAGAATACAATAATGGATTATATCCATACTCCCCCGAGTACAAGTTAAGGAAATTCAGTTTGCAACCCTTCGTCTGCAAGACTACCCAAGAGATTTGTCCTTTAGACTTAATACACTATTATAATATAAGGGTTAAGTTGGTAGTCGCTTTCACCAGATTTTTCGACCTATGCGGTGCTCGAGAAAATGAAAACTTTGACACTTTTTCGATTATACTTTAGTATAAGTTGAAGGGTCGACCAGGGAAATGCAATAGTTTTAGCGCTTTCTGAAAGGGATTTATTTATTCAAAACGAATTTTAGTTTGTTTTTGGAAGACATGCGTGTATTTGAACGTATGGAAAAAAACATTCTAAAGTAGGTAGTAGGTACTTATAATTGTTATATCCTTTTTTGTTTCATATCATTTTAACCCAAATTTCTGTCAAAACGGTTATTGCAGCTAGAATCAAAACAAACACAGATTTTGTTTCAAGTATCATGACATTTTTGTGCTTAAATGTTAACATTTAAAAATATAAAAAAATAGTTTTATTTGGTGGTAACGTTTAGATACTGAATTACGAATTCGTCGGTTCAATCCTTACGACAATTTTTTTCAATTAAAAAATTATTATTTTAATCAAATGTGCCTACGAAAATTAGATTTGGAAAAATGCTTGTAAAAACTGAAAAAAATATGCCAATAGTTAAAGATATTTTAAGGCTAAATGTGGATTTTTCGTTTATTTTCCCGTAAACAGTTTCTCTTCAAAAAAAAATTTACTTCCTTGCTTTTTAACCTAAATTTTGTGTTCTATTAAAAATACAAAAATGAGTAGCTCTATAAACATAATATTCTTTACTTAACTCTCATTTTACAGAATACTGGCAAAAAGTGTAAAAAATATTTTTAAAATTAAAGAGAAAAATTCAGTGGAGGTAATAATAATATACCCCTCGTAAAATATTCAAAATATTTCTGAAGAACCAATGCATAAATTAGCGCAGTAACAAAACGAATTGTCCGCAATAATCTTCCCTCCCCGTTTCCTTTAAAAAGCTTTCAGACATAAACCTTCAGGAAATTTCAGTATTATTCTTCCTCGGAAAATATTATTTTAACGACTTATCATTAAACTTATATGGGAAATTCATGGAGTGGCGGGGTAAAGAGTTAACACAGTACTTAATATTAATATTGTAAAGTTTGAATTAGAATTTGAAATACTAAGACGAGTCATCGAGATACTTTCTGAAGATGCGGAGGGCGTTTCGTCTCCATTTTATTTTCGCTGTAAACTAAATTGGCTGGAAGCATTGTTGCTTTGCGGTTTTTCAAAATATCTGTAGGTAGCTAACTAACCATAACGCCTTTTTCTCAAAGGAGTAGGCAGCGTGGATAGAACGCCACTCTGTCCTGGCATACTTCCCTTGCTTTCTCCACTTTCATACATCTACTTACGCACGTCGATTATTTCGACTTGCGACACATAGGCCACTTTCAAGTATTTGTTGTACTTGATCATGCCATGTCTTTTGCGGCTTTCCTTGACTTCTACCAGGGCACACTCGCATCGTAAATCCTTTTAGCCGTTTCCTTCATTATCCGTTCGCACCACACGACGAAACTATCTAAAATCTTAGTCTTGCATTCTGCTCTAATTTCGATATTAGCACCTATCATACATAGTTTTACCACACATTCGCCTGAGAGATCGCATTTTAACAGCATTCAACATTGAAAAGTAGATATTTTCACCCTTTTTTCCAACTTCATGCTTCGCTTCCAAACATTAGGTATATAATATCTGTAGGTAATATGAGTAGTCCACCTGCAAACCCCTCCAAGTTAAAAAAAAACTTTTTTTTTAATTTTAAGCGATTCGATAAGTACCTTTAAAATACTATCGTCTGTATTTATCGTACTCTGTCAAAACTCACTATATTACGAATAAAATGAAATCGAAAACTCAGTACTCCTGCAAAAGTTGCTATATCAATTTACTTGCAAAAGTCGCTAAGTTACTGTTAACTTGCAAACACCGCTGTGTTTCATACTAACTTCAGTTCTGTTGAGTTCTGTCGAACGCCATTTTGGAACCTATGCGTAGAGCAATCAGTGTGTTGGACAGTTAAAGCGCGTACAACGTATTTTAAATTAATTCATCGTTAATCAAAGTGTTTTGCGGTTTTACTATGGGGTTTTATTATTTGAGGTTATTTGAGGTTTTTATACTAACATTAATTACTTGGTGAAACTGCATTTTTTACTATAAATTTTACAATAAAAATATTATGTTTTGTTCAAAGATTACATAGTGTTATATTTAATTTTATTTTTTAAAGTTATTAACTTAGTTTTAACTATAAACATTATTATAAGTCCTAATTTGAAACTCTATCAAAACTGTTTAAGTTGAGCTCATACACTTGCACAATTAGCTATGTTAAGAATACTCTTGCAAAACTCTCTATGTTTCTATTTTAAAATGCTAAATAAATCAATTATTATTATTATACCGTCATTTTTTCTTCTTATCATAATTAATTTCCCTAAAACCCTACGTTAAAGAAAATATGCCGAAAAAAGAATATAAATATATGGCTTATTATTATATAACAAAGTGTTTTTTTTGGTTTACTCAAAATTTTTGCTATTTTAACATAGAGGGGTTTGAAGGTGGGCTACTCATATTATTAATTACATTTTTTAGAACAATGGACTTAAGTAAAATGTGGCGGTGCAAAAATAAGATAGAATATCTGATTGGATCCTGTAGCCCATTGGAGTAGAAAATTTAAAAAACACATGAATATTATAAATAAAAAGCGCTTTTATGACTTAATAAAAAATTCAAAAGTTAAATCCGCAATATTTTATTTGTAACTCATCAAACATAAAAAATATTCAGTAGAAAAATAATATCGTTTCAGAAAAAATATTTTCATTAATTTGGCGTGTTTTTTTATAAAATGAAATCAAACGAAATAGCTGTAGGTAAAGCTTGTGTTTGTATCTGGTTCCTACCAATAAAATGAAAGGAACTAATTTCGTTCAGCGGAAATTATTTTTTAATATCTTTTCGCAAAAACCCTGAACGATCAATATTAAAAATTATAATACCGAATCATATTGGATTCGCATCCCAAATCTCATACTACGCGTTAGCTTATACCTTTGTTAATATTAAGTGATATTTACTCGGCTTATTCTAACCCGATACTGAAATATTTACTCACACACTCTTTCATCTCTATTTTTAAAACTTGATCATTCTTTTTAAGGGTTTATCGATGGTCTAATCCCATGGGGGATAAAATAAGAGTTGGTTAGACGTTACCGTTATTTACTTTTTAAAACTAATCTGTGAAAGTGGAATTGTGTGTTTTATTCACTGTATTCGAAATTTCAAATAACTTAAAATTTATTGCTAAAGATTAAAGGCTGTTTTACTACCCTGCAACTAATGATAAAAACATTGATACAGCTCAGGATTACCTAAAGAACATTACTAGTGTGTCTACAGACTTGCAAAAGCTGGATTCTACCAATTACGGGCCATTCAATTACAAATAACATCTTGTCAGAGATGAGAGAGTTTGGAAAGGAATATGGATATCTAGGCGTTTACAGGACTTATGACCACTGTCATTGGCTGAGTTTAGTGGCTACTTGATGTATTACATTTTACCTTTCCGCCTAGATACGATATTCATATCTGCTAATTATCAGAACCTGTATATAATTACAGTGAAATGGCGCATCGCTTCTCATGTGAATACTTGTCATCCATATTTCGGCCACTTAACCCAGCCAATTAAAGGTCTTAAGTCCTGTAAACGCCTAGATATCCATATTCCATTCCAAACTTCTCGTCTCTGTTCAGATGTAATTTTCAGTTAATGTATTATATATTAAAGCTAAACTATTTGTAGGCAGGCGACAATAGGGATCATATTAAAGATTTTTTTACATAAATCTCATCAAAGATGAATTTTATTTCTGGTAAAAAGTATACAATAAAAAAATGGGTATTATTTTATTAAGAAGGATTTTCAACTGAATTTATTATTTATTTATTTTCATCTACCAATCTTTTAAAAAATTAATTAATGTATTTAATTTATTCAAAGAGTTAAATGAAGTTTTACCTGTCGTTTTTCTACAATACTTGCTAAAAAATTATAAATATTTTTTAATTGCAACTATTTTTTAAAAGTTAACATGATATTTGAAGAAAGATAAAAAAAAATTATTTACATTTTTATTAAAAGAGATTTTCCAATTATTATCCTTTACTTAGAAGTTCATCAAACATGTTTGGGGCGAATTATAAATTAAAAGCCTATTAAAAATGACGAACAAAAAAGACGTCATGTTAATCGTGAGTTTTTTTTATCTTTCTTTTCATTGGTTTGTATCTAAATTTTTCAATAAACCGATTAAACGAACGGATATAACCAATATTTTTAGCGATCGATTTTTTTGTTTTATAATGATTAATTTACATATTTTAAAAATCCAATTAAACATGTCCATCCCGGTTATTTACTTCTTCTAATAATTATACACAAGAAGGCAGAAAAATGAATCTCGTCTTTATAGAGCAATTACGGCACTTTTTATGTTTTTTTATCATTTGTGATCCTATTGTGAAATTCAGAATGAAACGCTCCCTATAGAGGTAATTCCGATTGTGACGAAAATCGAACTTTTATTGCTAGAATAAAGTCACTCCTTTTTATAGTCAGAAAAATAAAACGAGAAAAAAACGATATGGGCAAGCTGAGGTAGGGATGTGTATTTGTGTATTCGTGTATTCAAAGTTAGTAGGGATGTTACGAAGCTACATAACTGTTACTGGAAAATACTTAAAACCAAACTGTCCGTAATCTAGTAGGAATAGTGAGTAATATGTCAGTACGAGCGTACATAGTTTCAATCAAGGTATTTACACCAAAATAATTTGAGGCTGAATACTGTATTTTAAATACATCAATTGGTGACATAATCCAGTCTATGCAAGGCGCTTTTCTCTTATTTCATTTCTTTATCTTTTTAGAGATAAAATTTGTATTCTTTTAACCTTTAAAACGGGATTGATTCAGTTACTCTGAAGTGATTTGCTTATAAAAATAACAGTATCCGAAATTATCGGACATCTGAATCAATTTTAATATTAACGAGATCTAGATGTCATACACAAAGCAATCCACTTGCTGAATGTAGCTTCTGGGCTAAATGTTGTTATTTTCACATCTAGACAATGCATCTACTATCAAATAATCTTAGGGAAATGGTCGATGAGTGCCTGTCTCGATTTTATTTATTTATTTTGTTTTCATTAATAAATTACTCTCAACTCACTCAAGTTCTTAATTTACGCATTCAATGCTTATTTATTAGGGCTTTTTGGCCTGCTAATTGGCTTTTAAAAAAAAAATAATTTTAGTTCATATAAATTAAGCATACGAAATCGATATAATTTTTCAAAAATATCCATATCTGTATCCGAAATCGCTTTATCCTTACATCCCTAATTCAAAAGTTCGAATCTCTCCCTACACTGAGTTGCTTGTCACTCTTAACAACAATAAACATGTGCTACTTATTCTCTTGTGGCGAGTTCCAGAAAATAAAATAAATTTATGAACTCTTTTATTAGCTTTTAATATTAATTTATTCTCCTATACAACACCCAAGTTGCGGTATAAAGGAAGTACAAAAGACCAATGCTGCTCAATACGTTTCAGCCTCTTTGAATTAAAACTTTTCAGTAATGACAAATTATAACAATACTGATTTATTAATTTTCATTAGTAAACACAATAGTAATTGGAAACATTTGAAAAAAATACGAAAATTTAGGGGAATATCGTATTTTTAACATTTTACGTAAAATAATATTGCTTGTTTTGGAAGGCATAACAGGGCACGTAAAACGTAAATTAAGAATTAATTGGCATATAAACGTCAGATAAAAAAAAGATGTTTTTTTCCATCCGGTCTTAGAAAAAAAACGTTTGAGAAACCCAGCAGAAGAAGTAAATGAGAAATATAAAAAACGTTTGTGAATCTCCCGAGAGAGTTTTTTCTTAAAAAATACCTTTGTTAACTTTTTAAAATGGTTTGTTCGACATTATTATTTGGCCCCGGGCATCATAGTTCGAAGGCCGCTTTTTATTTCACGTTTTTATTTTTTTACCGCATTTTTACAAGGTGCATTGTCACTCAGTATAAGTGATCTGAAATTTTGGATTAAAGCATTTGATCGACTAACAACAAGTAAGCAAATTACCTGTGAAGGCAGAAAAATAAAATGAAAAATGAAAAAAAACGTCGGTACAATGCGTTTTATAAATCTATAAAAAATGTAATAAAATATTTCAAATGTGATAACTAGACTGGTGTTGCTGAAAGCGTCAAAGACTGATAATATTGCATATTCGTTTAGCAAAATTATCAGGATTCACTTGCATGTACCAATGCAGTGCCCTAGTGCCCTATGAAGCCATTGGGTGCAGATAATGTATAGTACTGATAGAGGTACTACCCACTCCGCGCCCCCTACCTAGAAGTGCAACGCCCTACCCCAACTAACGAGTTGCTACGCCCCTGGCCCTCCCGACTACGTAGAGGTGCTACGCCCCCGGGCCCCTTGTCACAAAGGTGCTTCGCCCCTGGGACCCCTTGTCACAAAATGGCCCTCCTTGTCATAACTCAAACACTTAAAATGTAATACAAACCATTTTGGTAATTTTTTATAACTTAAGTGTAAAATGGTCAGTGTCGCATCTAAATGGCTAAGTTCATTACCCAATAATCTAATCTGAAACTAAATCCAAACTGATCTACTTACGGGCCCCCCCCCCCCCTTAACCGCACCCGCAACTTCTTAACATAACTTAACTTAGCCGCACTAAATAACTACCTAATTAACTTAACTACCCTAAAACTTAAACCAAAATCTTAACAAAACTAAACCTACTACCCAAGCCACCCCCCCCCAACCTAAGCACTTAACCAATCTGCCACGCCTGACACACATAGTAGATCGAGAAAAAAACATTTTTATATAGCTGCTATGGCGATCGAATCCCAGCTACGGCATTTTTTAAAAATTTTTTTCAAAAATAATTAATTCATATTCCTTGATATATTACAAATATTTAACCAGATTTTGGTAAAAATCCGCAAAATTTTCCGTTTTTTTTTTGCAGTAACGAGTTTTTAGGGACATTTTTGAAAAAAAGAGGTCACTCCTATTTTTTCAAAATTGAATTGAAACTATCAATATTATAACAAACGATCACATTAAATTATTTTGAAAGTGTTAAATTATGACAAAAGATAACCTAACCAAAATGAATATTTTTGGCAAAAATTTTCTAGTCTCTCAAATGTCTTTCAATACTTTGGTCACCACGGCTATCGAATCCCAGCTAAGGCATTTTTTGAGTATGCAATAAAAAAATAAAATTATTTATATTCCTTAGCTATTTTTCATTACAATTTTAATCCGATTTTGGTGAAAAAATCCGCTAATTTTCGCGATTCAACAATTTTCGCAGCAAAATATTTATAGAGACAATTTTGAAACACAGAGCTCTAATCTATGTTAAAAAATTAAGTTTAACCTGCAATTGTTATTATTATTATCAGGCACCAACAATCACATTATTTATTTTGAAAATATCAAATTATTTATACTTTGTAGACATAGGCGATTGTACTCGATCTATCAAAATTATTACCACATATTTCGTTTGTTCTGTAAAATTACCTTTTGGTCACAAAAACATCCTTATTATTTGAAATGTTCCTTTTTATCCTCTATTTTCAAATTGTATAAGGTTTTCGTACGTACAATCAACAAAATATCCCTCATATCTCTTTATATTTATTTCTTATAATTATTTTTTCCATCTTACTTTGAAATGTATAAATGTGAAAAACTATAATTGGTAATCATGCTTTTTTTTGTATTCTACGTTTTCATGTATCGATACTGTTGTTTTTCCTATAAATAAAATAAAATAAAAATACTTAACCAATTTATGGAAAATAAACCAGGGAACCCGAACGCCGAACTCTTGAAATCTAAATTTATCGTCATTAATCTATATCCTCTCTTTTGAATTATGTTTTTTCATAGTAAAAGGTTGCAATTTGTATATTTCAATACCTAACCGTTAACAGTTTGTGCGGCTTACGTTAGTTTACAAAATACTTCAAAGTGAAAACAAATTACAACACTTTTGTGGGCGGCTCTGTCCGGGTTAATCCGACAAAAAAACGTTGATTCCAAAGCACACACTCGAAGTAAAATATACCCATTCAATATAAAAAGATTCCGCTTAAATTGAAAACGAACGACATCTAAACGTCGTTATGCAAAAAGCAACCAGTCCACAATGGACTTGCCGGCAAATTTTTATGCGAATGAAGAATAATAAAACTAAGAATCACAAAAAACTTTTGGTTGTCTGTAAAGTCGGTTTACGGACGATAATTTTACGTGATAACGTCATAAGAAAACATTGATGAAAAATATCATACTTTTATGAATTGAATTGAATTATTATTACTGAATTATCATTATTTTGGATAGTACAAAGCGAGTTAATTGAAAATTACAATTTTCTCAGTAACTTAATTTTTTTTTGCACTCGTTAATTTCACTTTCACTTTGTAGCTTGTGTGCTGCTGCTGTCTCCTTTCTACTCGGACGCATCGACCGATGGGTGTGGAAGAGAGATAAATGCGTCACAAAACGAACGCTTAGGCCGATCGTGCCTCTCTATCGCTTGTTCCGCGATATCGCTTGCACACTCGACTCAGGCGGAACGTGACAATGAGTCATGCTTTTTCGTGTGTGCAGCGGCGGCGTTCATCGATTTATTAGACGTTATCACGTCAAAAATATCAGTAGAATCCGTTTGTAAATTGGATATTAGTTAACAAGATACGTGTGAAATTCCCTGGCTATCTAAGAAGCACATTAGCATGCATTTAATCTTTGATTCTTCATTCTTGCTTTTTTGACCTAGGAGAGGTCAAAATTGATGTTACCCATTTTTAGAACACACTAAAAAAAACTCACCTGCAACCAAATGGCTGTAGTAAGTTTAAGACATATGACATGCGTCGCCCCCAAGACTTGCGTTTCCAGTGTTGCCATATCGAACGCTATGTTGCCAGTCACACGACATAATTTACCGACTATGGGTTTTTTTCTCTGTTTATAAAATTGCTTTTATCTCAGTTTAACTGGATTCTGCATAACCTCATTCATTGTGTCCTTTTAGGATATTTCCATCAGGAGTGGAGAGTGAAGAGTAGACCTTCCGCAAAAGTAGAAATAACCTGAACTCTGTTACCGACTGGATCCTAGTTACTGGCTACTGGCTACTGGTTACGGCTCTGGTTTCTGGTTTCTGGTTTTTGGTTGCTGGACGACACATTTCCAGGCACTTTTATTATCCCACTCGCCTGATACAAGGGTCAAACTAGATAATATATCGCCCAACAATTTTTTTTTTATGTATTTATAAGAAATATATCAATCCCATCAATTTTTGCACATATTTCAATATAAAGATAAATACTCTTTTCAGTTAATCTTCCGCTGCTTGTGTCTGGAAATAGGGATCAGGTTGGATAGTGGCGAAGCGGGGATTTGAACTGGGCATATCTAGACTCAAAGATCGCGACTAGTAGAAGAACCTTTGTTCAAGTCCTGGAGTGAACGATTGGTTCAGTCCCTTGGACATGGAGAATTTAGGGGAAAGCTCCACGAGCTCACCCTGGTGGCGGACCCTGGCTGTGCGTGCGGTGCACCAAACCAGTCCGCGGAACACATTCTTTGTAGGTGCTCACTACTGGAGGATTGTAGGGAGACCATGTTGGACGGGGATAACCGAGGTCATGAGGCCAGCATGGAATCCCGATTTCTTTGCAAACAGAGGCAACTTTGAGCTTTTCTCGGAGTTTGTCGGATCCTGGGTGCAGAGGTGGGATATCCTAAGGGGTGAAAATCCTCAGTAGGGAGTACAGAGTGCGATATCACATGGGACCCAAAATTTATGTAGACATAGGTAATTGATGCATGAGTAGCTTGGTGTATTTTGGACTGGGACTGAAATCGTATTTTGTGAACGTTAATTCCCATAAAAGGGAGTAGTTGTAATAACACTAACAATAGATTTAGTGGGGTAGTCCCCGTCTGGTCGCCCTCGTTTGCCTGAGTCCCTCGGGGCTGCGTTTCTGGGGACTGGCGTGGGTATTCCTTGGTGGAGTCCTTCTTTCTCATTTCTTTGTAAATTTGGGCCAGCTCCTTGAGCAGGTTGGGGAGAATGTGTTTATGACAATCTTAGAGCCGACACAGTGATAGGGGCAATGAAAGCATTTGGTCGCGTATTAACCTTCTTTTCTTCCGATTTTTCCAGTTAAAACTGAATCTATTAAATTTCGCGGATTAGCTTTAAAAAATCGGTAGAGTTGTGCTGGACTGAAAAAAGACTCAATAGTCTTTAAAACAGTCTAGGGAAAGGGTGGGGCTTTCACTGAGGTTCAGTCCCTTGGTATAGAAAAACGAAATCGTCTAAAAACAGGTGGAATACAGATTTTTACATATTATTTTGCAAGGTTTTTATGCAGTATAAATCATCTGTTCAGGAGATTTTTTTTTTAATCATGCATATTCAATGAACTATTTTCCAGGCACAAGATTTCTTCCTCCCATATTAAGCTAGTTTTCCTTAGTTTAAAACAAATGAATGTTTTTATGTGTAATATAAAAATAATATATAAATACTTCTTAATTATTATTTTTTATTAATTGATTGAAAAATGAACAATAAAAGTGAGTGCTTCTAACATAAATTCTATTGCTTAGTATATACGAGTATGGCAGAAAGATAAAATACAAAAATAATGTGAAACGACCAGGAAACGACAAATAAAAATTAAGATGTCGTACATACATCTTACAGAATTCGTCAGAAATGGCTAAAATGGAACAGCGAATTATATAATACATCAAGGGACTACTCAACCCTGCCGATGACAGATCATAAGCCCTGTAAACGCCTAGATAATTTATATTCGTTTCCAGTAATCATTTTTTGTTTTCAATTTCATTATTATTTTTCGACCCTAATCCGTCCCATGATTCGCACGGAAATGTCACCCCTTCACCTAAATAAATACCCCCTCCGTCCCCCACTACATCCGCGGGACCGGACAACCTACTTCGTTAGATAAATGAACACAAAAAAAGGAAAAACAAGTCACCTTGTGACCAAATTTCAGTTAAGGAACTCCAAACGAACAGTTTATTTGCATTTTATTGTACAAACATCAAGTTTAATTACATTTTTTATAAGCGTTTGGATTAATGCTGAAATGTCTAGCATTTTTCTTAATTCGCTTGTGGAACGTCCCGCCAATTCCCTCTATTTATTTTGTTTATTACATTTCACTAATTCTGTTCATTTTAAATGCATTTCTTCTTTGATAATATATAATAATTTACCTGTAAAACTTATTCCTCGGTTCAGTATTTCCCAGCAAAATTGGTAGGTACTTATAGTATTAATTTATTGAATAAATAAATTTATTCACAAGTTCTATAAATTGACAGGTATCAATATCTGATACTTGGCGGGATAGTTATGTAATACATAATGTCTAGGCAAAGAATTATATAGATTATAATTTTAAAAAAAATATTTTTTAAAAAAAAATGTAAAATTATAATTATAAATTTAGTCCTCGGCACGGGCGGGTACTCCAGTGAGGACAAATTTATTTAACCATTTGGTATTTTTTTTTGTTGATAAATAAATAAATATAGGCTTAACTCGAAATCTGATAAGTCATTTTTACACCTAAATGTCCATATTTTTCCTTTCCAAACATCGCGTTAAGATATTAATAAATTTATCATTATAACGCATTTCTATTTAAAATATTAGCAAATTAATTTTACCATTACTACTTTCCCTTATCCGCACCCAATGGTGCATAGGGCACTGCATTGGTACACTAAATGCAATGTATTTTGATCATTTGATTTCTTTCTTCCTTTGGTTTTCTTTGTCTTTTGTATCGTTTCTGGCTACATCAATAAAATGTGAAATCTGTAATTGGCCATGAGATCAGCTCATTTATATTGTATACTTCATGTATTATGTTCGTGGCTGTTGATTTCCACAACACCAAAATTAATAAAATAAAACTTTATTTCATGAAGGTAGTATAATCAGTCTTACGCCTCTTAATAAATTGTGTTTTAAGTTCAAATATTATTTTTATTGTATTCATCTACCCATCTACGAATGAGTTAGTAGTCATAATTGCGATAGGCATTTCGTTAAAATCTGGAGATAACATTTTAACATTTAAATCATCGCTTCATTCGTTATTTATGCATGCATGAAA